>PVLC010016394.1:0-35508 GCA_004027655.1 Graphiurus murinus | reverse complement strand
TTTTTTTTGCGGTACTGGGGATTGAACTCAGGGGCATTCTACCTCCAAGCTATACCCCCAGCCCTATTTTTTATTCTTTATTTTGAAACCGGGTCTCACTAAGTTGCGGAGTGCCTCACTAGGTAGCTGAGGCTGGCCTCGAACCCGGATCCTCCGGTCTCAGCCTCCCGAATGCTGGGATTACAAGCGTGCGCCACCACGCCCGGCTCTTTTCATCAATATTTTGCATATAATTTCAGGAGGAGACCAGTTAAAGTCCATCCATTGGACCCTTTCGGACCATGTTGCTAGATTAAAAACTAGAGCTTGAGGCTTTCTTCATAGGTTTAGATGGCAAAGAGATAGATCAGCAGATAGGAACTTCCCTGCAGAGCTGGGCTTTTTTTTTTTTTTTTTTGTCTTTATTTGTTATTTATTTATTTATGGCATTGGGTGGTTGAACCTAGGGGTAGTCTACCACTGAACTATATTCCCAGCCCCTTTTATTTTGAGACAAGGTCTCATAAGTTTACTCAGGCTGGCCTTGAATTAGGACCTTCTTGACTCAGGCTCCTGAGTAGCTAGGATAACAGCCATATTCCACTACACCCAACTATTCTTTGGGTATTTTTTTTTAATTTTTAATTTTTATTGGTACTGGGGATTGAACCCAGGGGCATTCTACCTCTGAGCTACACCCCCAACCTTGTTTTATTTTTATTTGGAAACAGTCTCACTAGGTTGGTGAGTCTCATTACTTGCTGAGGCTGTCCTCAAACCTGAAATCCTCCTGTCTCAGTCTCCCAAGTACTGGTATTACAAGAGTGCACCACCAGACCTGGCTACCCCCAACCCTTTTAAAATTTTTGTTTTACAACAGGGTCTCACTAGGTTGCTGAGAGTCTCACTATGTTGCTGAGGTTGGTCTTGAACTGTGATCCCTGTCTCAGCTTCCCAAGTACTGTGCCACCATGCCTGGCATCTTAGGGTTTTTTAGAAGAAAATTTGACTATTATGAATGTTTGACTATCTCTACTCCTTTTCCAGTAAACTCTAAATAGTAAGCCGAGTAGTTTGTAAGTTTCTAGAAGTCAGAGACTATTTCTTATAAAAAATCCATCTCCCATTCTCAGCACCTAGCAAAATACTGTATTTATGTGTGTTTATTAAGTACCAGGTGAATCAGTGAGTGACTATCAAGCTATGAGAAATCATACCAAGGATCCCCCAACTTCAGGTCTATGGAGAGAATATTTGACCAGACTTATAGTTCCCATTTGACACTAATTCACTGCCTGGCTTTGTGCAACTCATTCCCTCCCTTTATGCTTTGGTTTTCTTTTTGTGTGACTAAACAGCATTCTTTGAACATCTTGTATGATAATTAATGTTCCTAAAACTCCTGCCTAACCTGAAATTCTTCTGCTAGGTCCCTTAACTCTGGAAACTCTTAAATACTCCTTGCTCATCACCCTGAATTCCTTCCTTTGCCTTTGCTAGGCAAATAGTAGACTGCCCCTGGCTCTGTGCCTGCCTGCTTTACTGGTGCTCTGGAGAGTAGTATCGAAGCATTCAGAAGGCTTGGAGCCAGGCGTGGGGGCACACACCTGTAATCCCAGGATGTGGAGGCTAACACAGGAGGATTGTGAATCGCAGGTTCGAGGACAGCCTCAGCAAATAGTGAGAATCTCACCATCCTAGGAAGACGCTGTTTCCAGATGAAAAGAAAATAGGGATAGGGGTGTAGCTTGGAGGTAGAATGCCCCTGGGTTCAATCCCTAGTACCACAAAAAAAAAAAAAAAAAGGCTTGAATTTGAATTCTGGCTTGCAGTTTATTGTGTGGCCCGTGGGCAAGTCAGTGAATCCCCTAGGTTCAGTTTCCTCACTATAAAAAATAGGGATATAAATATCTACTTGTAAAGTGGTTACACAGAATAGTTCATGGAAAGCACATAGTCCAGTGCCTGGCTCTCTGTAAACACGCCATACATATTAACCTATGATATTTGCTTTTTTTTTTTTTTTTTTGGTACTAGGGATTGAACCCAGGGGCATTCTACCTCTGAGCTATACCCACAGCCCAATTTTATTTTATTTCATTTATTTTTTTGGTACTGGGGATTGAACCCAGAGGCATTCTACCTCCAAACTATACCCTCAGCCTGATTTTATTTATATGGAAACAAGGCCTCACTAGATTGCTGAGAGCCTTGCTGAGTTGCCAAGGCTGGCTTTGAACCTGTAATCCTCCTGTCTCAGCCTCCTAATCTCCTACTGAGATTACAAGCATGTGCCATCATGCCCGGCTATTTATTTTTATTTTGAAACAGGGTCTCACTAGGTTGATGAGAGTCTCACTACTTGCCGAGGCTGTCCTCAAACAAGTGATCCTCCTGTCTCAGCCTCCCAAGTATTGGCATTACAAGCATGCAACACCATGACCAGCTAATCTGTGGTATTTGTATGAGTTATTCTAATCATTAATGTTACCCTCATGACCCCTTTCTTTCCCGTCTCTGTTCTTCCTCCCTCCCTGTTAAAGAATCTTACGAGACCTGAAGATCTTTTGCGTCAGAAAGTCAGTAGTGGCAAAAACACTTGTCTTCCATGAGATGGAGATGAGACAACTTTGCAAGCTTATGTTAGGAGGAATCTCTCCCTTCCCTGCCTCCCTAACCTTGTGACAGGATTCTATCCAGTTGATCAGAGCCCCCGTCAGTATGGAAACAGGACTCACAACTGTGATGGAGCTTCAAATAGAAATAGAAAGGTTCTAATTCGCACTCTCTGGCTGTTTCTGTTCCTGTGAGGTTTCAAGTTATGATAGTTTCATTAGTCATAGGGAAAAAGTGGTTTGTTGGGAAGAATGATTGCAAATCTGATAGAGGATGTTTTATGACTTGAGAGAGCCAGGATTTTCATAGTGGAAACTGGAAAAGTAGTCTTAGGAAAGCCCCCTTTCCTTCATTCCTATGCCTGAATTTCCTCACTTGTAAGGTAGGGGGTACCTATTGCTGTTCCTTGCACATTCATTTTAGGAACCCTCTTAACATTGGATGGAGGGAAGAAGGAGGAATGGATAGCAGGGAATTATTTTGCCTCTAAGCTTCATGGTTAAAATAATGAGCGATCTATCTATCTGTCTATCTATTTTACAGTACTGGGGATTGAATCCAGGGGCATTCTGCCTCCAGGCTACATCCCCAGTCCTATTTTTTATTCTTTATTTTGAAACAGGGTCTCACTAAGTTGCAGAGGGCCTCACTAAGTAGCTGAGGCTGGCCGCGAACCCGGATCCTCCGGTCTCAGCCTCCTGAATGCTGGGATTACAAGCGTGCGCCACCACACCTGGCTTAATGAGTTACTTATAATGAAATTTGAAAGGCTTAGGACAAGAATTTTCTTATAAATTTGATTTAAGGTATTTATATGATAAAACCTACTTGTCATCTCTGAAATAAGCTTGTAACTCATTCATCCATTCATTTACTTAATAAATAATGAGCATGTGCCAGGCACCGTGTTAGATGTTGGGGATGTTAATGTGAGTAAGATGTTCTCTGCCTCCCCAAATCTCTTTAGTCTTAAGAGAGACATTAGTGGGGGGGAATTATACCAAGTGATGTGTGAATATATAAATATCACTTTTTTGTGTGTGTGTGATACTGGAGATTGAACTCAGGGGCATTCTACTTCCGAGCTACACCCCCAGCCCTATTTTTTACTCTTTATTTTGAAACAGGGTCTCACTAAGTTGCGGAGAGCCTCACTAAGTAGCTGAGGCTGGCCACGAACCTGGATCCTCCAGTCTCAGCCTCCCAAGTACTGGGATTACAAGTGTGGGCCACCAGGACTGGCAAATGTATCACTTTTAATTCACTATGTTATATAATTACAATGTACCAATAAAATTTACATGTGAAAAAGAGAGACATTAGATACATGAATCACAAGATGGTAAGATAAGTGTAATGATGGATGCATATACAGCTTATTGTGATGTCACTGAATTTGATAAGTGTAGTATTGATGGCCCATTACAGTATTTTAAAATAGGCAATGTGTGCATCTAGTGCAAAAATGAGAAGGCACAAGAGAGTCAACAGAGAAAAGTAATTCAGCCTCCTCCCATTCCTGCCTCCTGGTGCTCAGTTTCCTTCCTCAGAGGCAGTTACTGTTACTAGTTTTTTTGTATAATGTTTCAGTACAGTTTCTTCATAAATATAGAAGTCTATTAAAAGAGAAAAACAATTTTCATGCTTATTTTTATATAACAAAAATAATTGCATAAAGTATAAAATTCAAAAGAAAATAAAAGGGGTATGAGTGAATTGCAACTTGTTTATATCTGAAAAGAAAATAAGCACTCTGTCTCTTCTTTTAACCCAGGAGGTGACTGTGTTAGTCATGGTAATTTATACTTACTGCTGTAACAACCCCTGAATCTCAATGGCTTAATATATTTAATATGAATTATTTCTTGCTTGTATCTTTTGGGCAGCCCTGCCAGATCCCATGTCACTCATGTAGTCACAGGGATGTGGGTTTCTTTCATGGTTTGGCTTCGCCATCTCAGACCCCTTCATTTCTAGTTACACAGATGGGGAAATGGGAACTAAAGATCCTGGGAAATGTTAGGGGCCAGGCCTGGAAATGATGAACATCATTTTATCAACATTTCATTGACCTGAGCTAGCCATATTCCCTATCCTAGTTGCTAGGAAGGCTGAGAAATATATTCTTTCTCTATGTACTGGAAGAAGACCACCATTGGTGAGCATTTAGCTGTCCTCTCCCACAGTGATCTGTTCCCTTTAACTTAACTCTAATCTCAGTATCTCTTCTCTTTTCACCATAGGTAGTATACCTGGCCAGTGAAACCTTCAACTATAGTGCCATTGACCGTGTGAAGTCCAGGGGCAAGCGGCTTGCACTGGAGAAAGTGCCAAAAGTTGGGCAGCGGTTTAACCGCATCGGGCTACCACCTAAGGTATATAGGTTGTTATGTGGCTTATCTAAGGTAATGGTTTATAGTGGCAGTCATTCAAATGGGGAAGCAGGGTGCCTGCAGACATGAATGTGGGCATGTGAATACTCTGCCCTGAAGCTCCTGTCTTCCTCATTTCTGTTGAGAGACACATAAATTTCTCTCTTTACTCCTCTGAACCATTTGTATAGGCTTCTTTATTTTGGGTGGATGATCTCTGTCACACCCCTTTTCTCATGTACTTGCAAGGAGATGAAGATACAAAGATCATCCCTTTCTCTGATGTAACTTCATAGGGCCTTAATGAATCCCTGCAGTCTTTGGACTTGGGCTGTAGAGAAATATTTGTGTTTCTTCCTCTCGGTTGCAGGTTGGTTCATTCCAGCTCTTTGTTGAAGGCTACAAAGATGCAGACTACTGGCTGCGGCGTTTTGAAGCAGAACCTCTCCCTGAGAATACTAACCGGCAACTACTGCTGCAATTTGAGCGCTTGGTGGTGCTAGATTACATTATCCGCAACACTGGTGAGCAGCTGTGGGTGGTCCCAGGCTCTGTGCTAGATTCTCCTGAGGCCTGGGGGGTGGGAGGAGGGGGTGCTAGGAATATGTAGTGTTTGGGAATCACAGTCACTATCAGGATGAATTTTTTTTTCTTATTTTAGAAGGGTCATGCACATTTAAGGAAAGTCTTGGAGAAATGCTTTTCCAGGTAAAACTTTGTCTAGACACATCGTTTTTCCAGAAACACATCATTTTCCACAGGTAGTGAGGCCTGGAGCCAGTATTTATATTTTATTAGCCTCTTTCCTGGTGCCAGATAGAAGACACTCGGCTCTTCAAAACACCATACAGAACCCTCTTCTCTTTGATTCCAAGTCGTCATTATAGCATAAAGAAGTATCACAGGACAGTTTTTTTTCCTTTCTTTCTTTTTTTGTAGTACTGGAAATTGAACCCAGGGGACTTCTACCTCTGAGCTACACTCCCATGCCTATTTTTAAAAACTTTTTATTTTGAAACAGGGTCTCATTAAGTTGTGGAGGGCCTTGCTAAATTGCTAAGGCTGGCCACAAATTTATGATCCTCCTGTCTTCATCTCCTAAACACTAGGATTACAGGTGTGTGCCTCCTTGCCTGGTTTTGTTGACCTTCTTGATCTTGCCTTTTATCTATCTTCTTAAACATAATAAATACTTTACTTAAATGTTTTATTTATTTATTTTGCGGTACTGGGGGTTGCATTCTACCTCCGAGCTACACCCCCAGCCCTATTTTTTATTCTTTATTTTGAAACCAAGTCTCACTAAGTTGCGGAGTGCCTCACTAGGTAGCTGAGGCTGGCCGCGAACCCGGATCCTCCGGTCTCAGCCTCCCGAATGCTGGGATTACAAGCGTGCGCCACCACGCCTGGCGACTTAAATGTTTTAAAGTCTATATGTTTCCATTGTTCGGAGATCCAACAGACTTTTTTTTTTTTTTTTTTTCTTTTTTTTCGGTACTGGGGATTGAACTCTGGGGCATTCTACCTCCGAGCTATACCCCCAGCCCTATTTTTTATTCTTTGTTTTGAAACTGAGTCTCACTAAGTTGCGGAGTGCCTCACTAGGTAGCTGAGGCTGGCCTCGAACCCGGATCCTCCGGTCTCAGCCTCCCGAATGCTGGGATTACAAGCATGCGCCACCACGCCTGGCTCCCAACAGACTTTTAATTTTCTCTTGTTTCTGTTTTTATTTATATCATCTTGTCTCTTGGTGTGTCTGATTATTTTGGGTTGTCAGATACTATCAGAAATTATAGAAATATTTGAAGGCGTAGGATGCTGCTATAAATCCTGTCTGGAGGATGAAGTTTGCTTTTGGACAAGAGCTAGGTCACTAGCAACCAAGGTTCACTTTAATTTCAGATATTGGGAGGTGCTGACTTATTTCCAAGGTATAGCTCTTCAGGTCTTAACCCAAAGCATGGATGGTTTGCCAGGGTCCCCTCCTCATTATCAGTGACTGGATTACAATTTTTGTCTTACTAGTGCCACAAGGCTATTAGAACATTATTCTCAAATTTCTTTCTTTTTTCTTTTTCTTTTTTTGTGGTACTATGGATGGGACCTAGGGGCATTCTACCTCTGAGCTATACCCCTAGACCTATTTTTTATTCTTTATTTTAAAACAAGGTCTCACTAAGTTGCGGAGGGCCTCACTAAGTAGCTGAGGCTGGCTACAAACCTGCGATCCTTCTGTCTCAGCCTCCCAAGTCCTGGGATTACAAGTGTGCACGACCACGTGCAGCATGTTCTTCTCAAATTTCTAACCACTTCTTTCCAAATCAGCAGGTGTTACAGGGGAAAAGAAGCCACAAATACTGGGATCCTTCATTGGAATTTTTTTTTTTTCTCTCCCAAAACTTGTCTCTTTTTTTTTGAGGTACTGGGGCTTGAACTCAGGGGCATTCTGCCTCCGAGCTATACCCCCAGCCCTATTTTTTATTCTTTATTTTGAAACAGGGTCTCACTAAGTTGTGGAATGCCTCACTAGGTAGCTGAGGCTGGCCGAGAACCCTGATCCTCCAGTCTCAGCCTCCCAAATGCTGGGATTACAAGCGTGTGTCACCATGCCTGGTTCAGAACTTATCTCTTAAAGTGTGTGTGTGTGTGTGTGTGTGTGTGTGTGTGTGTGTGTGTGTGTGTGTAGGGGATATTTGGGGATTGAACCCAGAGATGTTCTACTTATGTGCTACACCCCCATCCCTGTTTTATTTTGAAACAGGGTCTTACTAAGTTGCTGAGGGTCTTGCTGAATTGCTGAGGCTGGCCTCAAACCTGCAATCCTCCTGTCTCAGCCTCCCAAGTATTAGGATTATAGATGTGTGCCATCCTGCCTGTCTGACTCTTAAATTCTTATTGTCTTGTTAAAATTGCCAGCCCCTTCCAGAGATTTTGAACTATTTTATCTATCTTTTTTTAGTTATTTTCAGTAGAAGGGTTGGTCCAAATGTCCAAAATACCTGATCTACCATTATTAAAATTAAACGCCACTCTTTTTCTTCCTACTAACTTTATGTTTCTGTTTACAGATCGAGGCAATGACAACTGGCTGATAAAATATGACTGTCCAATGGATAGTTCTAGCTCTCGGGTAAGAGGTTATTCTATTTCTCAAGGAAGAGGGTAAAGATGAATATCTTTATAATATAGAAATACAAGCCAGGCGTGGTGGCGCACGCTTGTAATCCCAGCATTTGGGAGACTGAGACCAGAGGATCCGGGTTCGAGGCCAGCCTCAGCTACCTAGTGAGGCACTCCGCAACGTAATGAGACCCTGTTTCAAAATAAAGAATAAAAAATAGGGCTGGGGGTATAGCTCAGAGGTAGAATGCCCCTGAGTTCAATCCCCAGTACTGCAAAAAAAAGAAATACATAAAATGGTAGATATTTAGGTCACATAAGTTTAGAAGAATCAGAAAAGCCCAAGGCTTTAAAATTAGTATATTAGCCAGGAGTGATGGTGCACACCTATAATCCCAGTACTTGGGAGACTGAGACAAGAGGATTGCATGTTTGAGGCCAGCCTCATCAACTTAGTGAGATCCTGTTTCAAATTAAAAATTAAAAAAAAAAAAAAAATAGGGCTGGAGATTTAGCTCAAAGGTATAATGCCCCTACGTTCAATCCCTAGTACTTCCTACTAAAAAAAATAGGTTAATATTCGGTATCATTTTTCTCAATGTGTGTTTTAAGGAACCTCCTACTGAATTGCATGAAGAAAAGGGCAAGTAAATTTGAAACATACTCTGTTTCTTTAAGCTTCAAATTGCATAGTAGCATAGAGGTCTGAGAGATACTGCATGAAATGAACCTGTTTGATTTTGTTTGGTCCCTTTTCGAACCATGAGACACTTCTCACAACTAACCACAATTCCATAGAACTAAGTTTAGTGAAAGCTGCTCCTACACCTTTCTTATTCTCCTGTTTCTCTCATCCTCTGCCATTTTTCCCATTGTATTGCTACTCTGTCTACATGCCATTTATTTATTTATCCATTTATTGTGGTGCTAGGGATTGAGTCTAAGGGCATTCTACCTCTGAGCTACACTCCAAGCCCTATTTTATTTATTTAATTTAAATAAATATTTATTTTATTTTGAAATAAAATAGGGTCTTGCTAAGTTACCACGGGCTGCCCTTGAACCTGTGTTCCTCCTATCTCAGCCTCCCAAGTACCGGGATTATAGACGTACACTACTGTGCCTGGCTGTGTGTGTTTTAAAAGTAGTAGTATGCTACCTGGAGGAGAGTGAGGTTGATTTTTATTTTCTCTCTCTCTCTTTTTTTATTTTTATTTTTTTGCAGTGTTAGGGATGGAATCCAGGACATTTTACATTCTAGGCAAAGGTGTTGTACCACTAACACCTCTAGCCCTGGTTTTTATTTTTCTTTTTATGGTATTGGGGATTGAACTCAAGGACAGTCTATCACTGAGGGCCTCATCAACTAGCTGAGGCTGGCCGTGAACCTGAATCCTCTGGTCTCAGCCTCCCAAGTACTGAGATTACAAATGGGCGCCACCATGCCCAGCTTCCTCCCCCCCCCCCTTTTTTTTTTTTTTTTTTTTTTTGAGATAGAGTCTTGCTAAGTTACCAAGGCTGACTGGCCTCAGACTTGGAATCCTCCTGCCTCAGCCTCCCAAGTAGCTGAAATTATAGGTGTGCACCATTGCACTTGGCTCCAGTTTTTATTTTTTATGATTGTTTTACTTCCTCTTCTAATACTGGCTCTCAATCTTTGTGCCTGAATTATTGAAAGAGCTGTAACTCAGTGGTAGAGTAGTTGCGTAGCCTGTGCAAGGCCCTAAGTTTGATTCCCAGCACCACAAAAACAAACAAACAAACAAAACCCTCCCCAAACCCAAATCAAACAGTACAGATTCCTCAGATCTTTACCAGAGAAATGGGTTAATCAGATCTGGGGCAAAACTCAGGATTGTACACTTTTAATAAGGAATCCCAGGGGATTCTGATGTAGTTATCCTGGAACCACAGTCTCTGTTCCTTTGATGACACCAGTGAACCTGAATCATGGAGCCACAGAGATAGTCAGTGAGAGTCCCTGTTGTGGGCTATCACAGGTGGCTGCCCAATTTTTTTCCATTCAGCTCTGGTCCTTTTCCTTTTTATGAATCATTGAAGCAGGGGAACAGACTCTTGTACAACAGCAGCCAGCTGTTATCTTCTGCAGTTCTGTTTTCTCACTGGAGTATGTGGTCACCAGTGGAGTGAAGTCTGAGTCAAGGTCTACATAAAAGTACCATAGCCAACTGATTTTTCTTTTTTCTTTGCTACTCATGAAATTCTCAGTGCCTTTCCCTAGAAGGAATGGCTTGTGATTATCTTTTGTTATTGTCTTCATCCTTCTTACCAGGGACTGTGGCAACTCTTGGGGAAGCACATCTTTCCCATGATAAGAAGGCGACTCTAAGAATCTTGAACAAGCAAGGTCAGAGATGCCATAAATGTACCAAGTTCAGCTAACAATAAAGAAATCAGCTCAGAGGGTAGCTCCAAATAAATTAAAGGATTGGTGTTTGAGGGGATGAGATGGGTTGTTTTGCTGCTAAGGGGCCTCAGGCAGATATATTCCTCAGTAATTAGTCTTCTTTTGCTCTGCAGGATACAGACTGGGTGGTGGTGAAGGAGCCTGTTATCAAGGTGGCTGCCATTGACAATGGGCTGGCCTTTCCACTGAAGCATCCTGATTCCTGGAGGGCATGTAAGTCTCAAGACCACTGGTTTGGTTCTTCTTTTGCTCAGTTTTCTCACTGAAATGTAGATAATAATACCTACATCACAGGATTGTTTTAAGAATGAGTGAAATAATGCATCTTGGGCGTTTAACACAATGGTCAGCACATGGCAACAATTCCATAATGTAAACTGTTAATATTCCCACTAGAAGCATATGGGTGATTAAAAATTAGAAGCATAGAGGATATAGTTCAGTGGTAGAGTACTTGCCTAGCATGCAGAAATCCCTGGATTCAATCCCCAATACTACCACCAAAAAAAAAGATAAATATAAAGGTGAGTTTTCTCAACTCCAGTTTGCATTCTTCCCATTCTCTCTGAGGATAATCTTTTCATAATTTATTTTATTTGCATCTCTCAGATAAGCCTTTATTAGTGTCCTTGTTGACATCTCCTACCTCATTATAACAGAATCTTTTGGAAAGGGGGAGAAACACAAGTAGGGAGTCACTAGCCCCCTTTGCTGCACCAGTCTTCATTTTCAGAAGGACCAGTGTCTTAGTGTTTCTAGATAGTCTTGCATCTTGGAAGGTCATGTAACATCTGGGAAAGAGCTCTGAATTAGGCAGATCTGAATCCTGGTTCCTCTTCTTATTAGACAGTGCAATTTTATGGTTAATATAGCACTTTAAGTTTTCTTTCTGTTGTATGTCAAGGAAGACAGGTTCTCTATTCTGAAAGTGCCTTGATAGTAGAAGACTATCACCAGCTTTGCTTTTGGCCTTTTCTCTTTACAGATCCTTTTTACTGGGCCTGGTTGCCTCAGGCAAAAGTCCCATTCTCTCAGGAGATCAAAGATCTGATTCTTCCAAAGATTTCAGACCCTAATTTTGTCAAGGACTTGGAAGAGGACCTGTATGAACTTTTCAAGGTTAGTCCTGGAAACCTTAGCCTGATTACCATATAGAAGATATTTCTGGTGGTTTTCTAACTGGTCCTGATGCAAGCCAAGAGGGAATGGCTGACACCCATCTGATTGGAGAGCCAATGAAGAACAAAGTTCCCACATAATGAAGAACAGGGTTCCCACATATGGATTGTATGACCTGGTTTGGATAGATTTGAAAGAAATGGATCACACTAGTGTATATCCCAGGCGTCATTTGGCTACAACTCGACCACAGCGCTCTTGTTTTCAAATGCAGCATTAGAGCCTAGAGTTTGAGAAGAACACGATATTTTTCTTGTTCTCTATTTCCTGAAAAGGGAGAATTCCTAGAGTGCTAGTTGACCTTGCCAAGCCCCATAAGCCTTATGTAGGCTCGGGAAGAAAATGGGCTCCTCCTCCTCTGGAGGTATTCACACAGGTCTTATCTATCTCCTTCTACCCTTCTTTTGCAGAAAGATCCTGGTTTTGACAGGGGCCAATTCCATAAGCAGATTGCTGTCATGAGGGGACAGGTAAGCCTGGGACCGCCTCTCCTCTTTTTTTTTGGCAATACTGAAGATTGAACCCTGGGGAATTCTACCTCCAAACTACATGCCCAGCTCTATTTTTCTTTCTTTCTTTCTTTCTTTCTTTCTTTCTTTCTTTCTTTCTTTCTTTCTTTCTCTTTCTCTTTCTTTCCTTCCTTCCTTCCTTCCTTCCTTCCTTCCTTCTTTCTTTCTTTCTTTCTTTCTTTTTGCGGTACTGGGGATTGAACTCAGGGGCATTCTACCTCTGAGCTATACCCCCAGCCCTATTTTGTATTCTTTATTTTGAAATCGAGTCTCACTAAGTTGCGGAGTGCCTCACTAGGTAGCTGAGGCTGGCCGCGAACCCGGATCCTCCGGTCTCAGCCTCCCGAATGCTGGGATTACAAGCGTGCGCCACCACGCTCGGCTCTATTCTTTATTTCGAAACAAGGTCTCACTAAGTTGTGGAGGGCCTCCTGTGATCCTCCTGTCTCAGCCTCTCAAGTACTGGCATTACCAGCGTGCATCACCATGCCTGGCTCTGAGACATCCTCTAGGTGTTTTTTTGGCATCTCTCTGGGAAGGTTATATGCTTATATTAAGCAAATGTGCAAAGTTTGTGTGATTGATTGATTGATTGATTTTTTTGGTACTGGGGATTGAACCCAGAGGCATTCTACTTCCAAGCTATACCCTCAGCCTGATTTTATTTCTTATTTGGAAACAGGGTCTCACTAGGTTGCTGACAGCCTTGCTAAGTTGCCACAGCTGGTTTTGAACCTGTGATCCTTCTGTCTTAGCCTCCCAAGTTCTGGAACTACAAGTTTGTCCCACCACACCTGGCTAGCTTGTGTGTTTTAAACCCTTTTCAGTCTGTGCCCTACATGTTTGTGACTACCTAATACATGGGAAAGGAAAGATAGCCCTTGCCAGTCTCCTACTTTTTCAGTGGGGTCCAGTGCTTGCTGAAGCACTCACTACATGCTTATCTCTTTGCCAGTTGCTGAATAAGTTATTGGTAAATAAACCAGTGCTTAAGGCAACTTCATGGCTAAGAGCTGGTCTTTGGAGTCAGACTGCCTCACCACTTACAAGCTTTGTGACCTTGGGCAAGAGCCTTTGTTCTTGCATATAAAACAGGTTAGTAATAATACTTTTCACAGCTGTCCAGAGGATTACATGAGATAATGCATATCAGTTGTTAAGTAAAAATAGTGCCTGGTAGCCAGGTGTTGTGGCACACACCTGTGATTGTACTTGAGAGACTAAGATGGGAGAATCATAGGTTTGAGGCCAGCTGCAGCAACCTAACAAGACTCTTGTTTCTAAACAACAAAAAAAAATTTTTTTTTTGTATCGAGGATGAATCCAGAGTATTCTACTTCTGAGCTATACCCCCAGCCCTTTTTTATTTTGAAATAGGGTCTTCCTAAATTGCTGAAGCTAGCTATGAACCTGTGATCCTCCTGTTTAGGCCCTCCTTCATTTCTCCATTTGTATCATGGGATTAATAACAGTGTCTGCTTCACAGAGTTTTGTTTGTTTGGGTTTTTGTGTGTGTGTGTGTGGGGGGGGGGTGTACTGGAGACTGAGCCCAGAGGCATTCTACCTCCAAGCTACACCCCCAGCCTATTTTATTTTTATTTTGAAACAGGGTCTCACTAGATTGATGAGAGTCTCACTACTTGCTGAGACTGTCCTCAAACCTGTGATCCTCCTGTCTAAGCCTCCGAAGTACTGAGATTACAAACATGCACCACTATTCCTGGCTTTCCACAGAGTTATTATGAGATAAATTATTTCAAACAGTTGGAGTAATACCTGGTATTGAAATACTCAGTACATGACAGCTAATATGGTAATGATTCTATATATAGAAAAGTCAGCTTCTCACATCTTTAAAGGACAGGATGGTCTTCCCAGCCTTTTACTTCTTCCTGCCATTAGCTAAAGGCTCCTGGTCAGTCTGTTGGACTTGCTGGGCCCATTTTCCCTGGAAATGGTGGGATGCTTGGAGGCTTTAAGAGCTGCTGCTGTTATAGTTGCTTGAAAACCTGTAATGGGGTTTCCATAACTTTCCTGAGTAAAGTAACAGATCAATTAGGCTGACAGAATTTTCAGAAGCCTTAATAGCCACATGATGTACTCTTTTTTTTTTTTTTAACCTGGGGGCATTCTACCTCCGGGCTATGTCCCCAGTCCTATTTTTTATTCTTTTTTTTGAAACAGGGTCTCTCTAAGTTGCAGAGTGCCTCACTAAGTAGCTGAGGCTGGCCGCGAACCGGGATCCTCCAATCTCAGCCTCCCAGGTACTGGGATTACAAGTGTGTGCCACCATGCCCGACTTTGATGTACTCTTTTAAAGAATTCAGTTTAAAGGAATAAGCTTGCTTCCCAAGCTTATATAGGATGTGCCTCTGTTCACCATCTTCTCCAGTCCCTCTCCAACTCAGTCCCTTGCCAACACCATTGTACCCAGTTAGGGCCATTATCCAGGTGGCAAAAGGTAGGGGGCGTTTGGAGAGTGCAGTTTTTATCTTTTTTTTTTTTTTTCGTTGTGTGCTCTAAATGTCATCAGAAGGGCTTTTGGCAACATAACTGTCAGCTGAAAGAGCACCAGGATATAATATATGGAAGGGAAGCATTTATTCAAGAATAGAAATCAATTTGAGTTCACAACCAAGGGCAGACCTAAGGTGTGTTCTGGCAAGGGACAGAGGAGGGGAAACTTAAGGAATCAAGCAGAAAGGTAGACAGATCTTACATCACTTGCTTTGAAACCTTTTGGATTGGTTGCTAGGAGGCTGCAGATAGAAGATTGTAAGGCAGGGCTGTGTCATGGGCATCAGCAGTCTCATGGTTGGTTGGCCACCTCTTGGGGAATCAGGGATTTTACTTAGTCATGCACACTCAGCCAGTTTACTTTTTTCTTTTTCCCCTTCACTTCCCCTCCCTTCCTTCCTCTTTCTTTCTTCTTTCTCTGTCTGCCTGCCTGCCTGCCTGTCTGTCTTGTACTGAAGGTTGAACCCAGAGGCATTCTACCTCCAAGCTACACCCCCAGCCCTGTTTTTTTTTACTTTGAAACAGGGTCTCACTAAGTTGATAGGCTGGCCTTGAACCTGCAATCCTCCTGTCTCAGCTTCCCAAATACTGGTTACAAGCATGCACCACCATGCCTGGAGCCAGTTTACCTTTCAAAATGAAAACAGTTGGGGACTAGAGATAGAGGTCAGTGGGAAATCATTCATGTGCTTAGCATGTACAAGGCCCTGGGTTTGCTCCCTAGCAACAAAAAGTGATAATAATAATAATCAATCTATCTGTCAATCAGTACAAACATCATCTCTGTAGGAAAATCAGAAAATAAGGATGAACATTTTTTGGTTTTGGTGGGACTGGGGATTGAACCCAGAGGCATTCTACCTTCCAGCTACACCCCCAGCCCGATTTTATTTATTTGGAGATAGGATCTCACTAGGTTGCTGAGAGTCTCACTACTTGCTGAGGCTGTCCTCGAACCTGCCATCCTCCTGTCTCAGCCTCCCAAGTACAGGGATTACAAGCGTGTGCCACCATGCCCGGCCAAGGATGAACAACTTAAAAACTCACTTGCAATTCCTAGAAGCACAGGTGAGCACTGCCAACTTCCAGACTTATTTTTTAAGCCGGCAAGTAGGTAGGAAGATAGAATTTTAGAAAATAAAGGTGGGGTCACTATGGGGCTTGGTGGCATACATCTGTAATACCAGTACTTGAGAGGCTGAGATGGGAGGATCATGGGTTTGAGGCAAGCCTCAGCAACTTACTGAGGCCCTCCACGATTTAGTGAGACCTTGTTTCAAAAGAAAAAGTAAAATAAGACGGGGTGTAGCTCAGAGGTAGAACACCTCTGGGTTCAATCCCCAGTACAAAAAAAAAAACAAAGATGGGGTCACAATCTGATACTGGCACCTTTTCTCCTTTCCTTTCTACAACATTCTGACCAACTTCCCATGCAAATACATACATACTTATGTTTATTTTTTGCAGTACGGGAGATTGAATCCAGGGGCATTCTACCTCTGAGCTTCATCCCTATTCCATTTTATATTTTGTTTTGAGAAAGGATTTCACTAAATTGCCTAGGCTGACCTTGAATTCACAATCTTTTCACTTTAGCCTCCTGAATCATTGAGATTGCAGGCATGTGCCATTTCACCCAGCTATTTCCATATATTTTAATTGATTGTTTCTTATCCCCTAAATTATTAATTAATTTATATCATTTTAACTGTGATAAATAATTCTGCAACTGGGCATGGCGATGTGTGCCTGTAATCTCAGCTACTCAGGAGCTGAGGCAGGAGGATTGCAAGTTCAAGACCAGCCTGGGCAAGCCTTAGCAAGAACCTGTCTCAAGATAAAATTAAGAGAGCCAAGGATGTAGCTCAGTGGTAGAGCACTTGCCTAGCATATGCGAGGCCTTGCATTCAATCCCTGGAACTTCAGAAGTACAACAACAAAAACCTTTCATTTTATTTTGTTTGGAAACTAAATGTTTTATGCATATCCATGATCATTTTCCTACTTAACAATGGAATTGCTGAGTCAGAACTTCTGTTCATTCGAGTGTATGAAAGATTGCCCCATGGTCATGCAGGAAAGTGCCTGTTTCTTTAACTCTTTTAGTCTCTTCTCTCTATATGCTAATTGCAAGTACAAAAAATTTCATTTTTTGTTTTGTATTTTTGAGATAGGGTCTCATTGTGTTGATTAGGCAGGTCTTGAACTCAGGCTTAAGTGATCCTCCTACCTCAGCTTCCTGAGTGCTAGGACTAAAGGCACATGCTACTGTGCCCAGTTTTCATTTGTATTTTTAGAATGACTAGAGAGGTTTCCATTTTCTGTTTACTTCCCATTTATATTTCTACTTTTGTAAATACCCTACTTGTGTGTTTATTCTTTATTGATTTGTAGGAGTGCACAGTCTGCTGGCCTCCCTGCAGAGGACAGCCTGGAATGCCCAGACCTTTTCCTCACCCATCTTCTTTTTCCCTCTACAGATCTTAAATCTGACCCAGGCCCTGAAAGACAACAAGAGTCCCCTGCACCTCGTCCAGATGCCACCTGTGATTGTCGAGACTGCCCGGTCCCACCAGCGGTCTGCTAGCGAGTCCTACACACAGAGCTTTCAGAGTCGGAAGCCCTTCTTCTCATGGTGGTAGCCCTAGAGGCAGGCAGAGGAAGTACTGTGTGAGACTTGAGCTGGGAGGAAGCCTGGGGAGCTGGGTGCAGGGAAACCAGAGAAGCCTGTGGAGAGCAGCGCCTTTACGAGCCCTCCCTCTGCTCAAAGCCACCTTCCTCGGGGCTTTCCTACCCATGGGGAGAAGCACAATCAGGGACAAGAGCGCTCCTAGGCCTTCCAGGGAGAGGCTGGAGCTCAGGCAAGGAGTCCAGGTGGCTGTTGAGGAACACTTCCCTTTCAATATCTCCTGGTGGCAGGCTGGGAAAATCCTTCCCTCTTGACACCTGGCTCCATTGTAATTCCCTATTATATTCTGCATCAGAAAACAAAAAGCAAAAAAAAGAAAACAAAAAACAAACTTAAATGCTTGTAGCAGAGCTCAGATCCTCTCCTGTCAGAAGCCTTTAATCCAGACCTAAATTTGCATAGACCCAGTCATTTGGGTGTCTGGTAGTTGCTTACTCCAGTGAATCAAGGCCGTGTCAGAGGGCCTCTGGGTGGCTCACAGTGTTGAGACAGACAGAAGCCACACCTTCCCTTGGGATTTTTGCCAAATCTTTCCTTCTCTTCCTACCGATTTGGTAGGTTAGCTTCTTATGGCAGGCAGGCTTTTGTTCTGCACCTCCCAGAGATTCTGCACAAGATCTATAGAACCTCTCTGCTCTCTGCAGCTTGCCGGTCACTCAGGCAGGTGGGGCCAGTCTTAAGAAGTTTCTGTTTGAATGGGAAGTTGATGCTCAGCATGTGAAGGGAGCCACAAGGCTCAGGTGCATGCTGGCAGCTGTAAATGGTCTGGAATGAATTTATTCCAGCCTTGCTTCCTGCGTCCTTACTCTTAGTCTTCCTCTAATTTGTTTTTAATATTTTTTTCCTGAGCTCTTTTGACTTTCGTGTTTAGTTCAGGTTCTGGAGTGGGTCTCTCTGAGGGTTCTGGGAGTAGTCTGGGCTCATAAGAAGACAGGATATCTGGTCCTTGAACTCCTTTATGTGCTACCACTGCTGCACGTGGAGGCAGCAGGACTTGCATTCTGCCTCATAATTGGCAGTTTCCTTTTGCTCCTCCTGTCCTGGTTTCGCCATGGCTTCTTGAGAAAGGCAAGGCCCAAAGGAGAGAGGCCTTCAAACTGTCCCCCAGTGCCTGCCCAGCTCAGTGCGCATCTTCTTGCTTCTATGTCTTTCCCCCGGCTGCCCCCTTGCCAGGTGTTTGAGCCCTTTCTACACCAAAGCAAAGAGTGGCCTCAGAAGGGAGTAAAAAGGGTGCCACCTGTGGCCGAAGGGCAGCTGTGTTCATGTTCTGTGGACACTTTATGGTTCTGGCACCCTGCGATTGGTCAATCAGACTCAGAAAGAAACTGTTTCAAAGGTTTGAAAAACAACCAAAGAAAGGGAGTGAGTGTCCTTTGCTTTGCCCAGCTCCTGCCATCCAGGATGCAGAGCAGAGGTACCTAGCCCTCCACCAGCTGGGCCAGGCTGCTCCCCATCCATTCCAGCCCCCCAGGAGCCAGCTTGTCCTGGGCTTCCACCCCACTGACAGGAAGTCTCAGTGCTGGAAATGCATGCCCTGTGGACAATGGCACCTCTCTCCTACCTGCCCTGCCCTGACAATCCCATCCAGCCCACCTCGATTTGGCCTTGGGAACTCTGAAAAAGTATCTGCCTCCTGACTGCAGAAGCCAGCAGGGACCCAGGTGTGCATGTACAGACGTCTTCATGTGAACCTATTGGCAAGGCTTCCCACCTGGGTGCTCAGGACAGCCAGAGGCGCCTGAAGAGGAGCCTGATGCTTCATCAGCCACATCTGTACTGTCCTGCTGCAGACCAGCTCTGCAATCAGGAGGAAATTGGGTCCAGTGTAAGGGAACTAGTCCCAGGCCTGGTGGGCAGGAGTACAGGGCATCCTTTCTCAGCCCGTCTCCTCTCTCCTTTGAAGCCTGTACTCAGGTTGCCTTGAATGTGGACTTTGGGAGAGCCAGGGGGCCCTGAGTGCCAGGGCGGGCTTCTGGTGGCATTCCCAGAACAGCCTGTACCTCTGCCAGCCATAGGCCTGGCCCCACGTCAGGGACCAGAGGCTGGGTTGAGAGCACTGCTGCCCACATGTCGTTCTTCTAATGCACTGTAGAAATTGTATGTAATGTATTTAAATCAATGCAAATGTATGAATAAGAAAAACAATTCTGACCTTTTTTGTCCATTTCTCTTTGGGAGAAGACAAGGAAGAATACAGTTCTAAGGACAAAGAAACCTGTGTTTTTGTGGAGTTGCAGAGCTGTAGCTAGCTCCTGGGGCTGTTTCCTTCAGGTAGAGGAAGATACAGATCCTTATTTCCAAAGTCCTTGTGCTCTGAAAACCAACAATATTTTCATAACTCATTTCAAAACCTGGCCTGAGCTGGGCGTGGTAGTGCACTCCTGTAATCCCAGTACTTGGGAGGCAGAAATGGGATGATCACAAGTTCGAAGCCAGCTTCAGCAACTTACAGCGAGGCCTTCTGCAACTTAGTGAGACCCTGCTTCAATATAAAAATTAAAATAGGGAATAGGGCTGGGGGTGTAGCTCAGAGGTAGAACACCTCCGGGTTCTATCCCCAATAAAACACACACATGCACACACACACCTGAGCCAATACTATTGTGTTATGGCTATGTATCCCTCTTAGTGTGAATATTTCTCTTAATATTAAATCTCTTTTATGATATTTTTCCCTGCAAGGGACTCTATAGTATCTTCCCTGACAACTTCCTAGAAGCCAAACAATTCTGTAATCCAAAATCATCTAGCCCTAAGGGTTTGGGATAAGATGTGGATGCACACGTAGGTAGGGGTGGCTTTCCTTCTTGGCCACCAGAGGGCATCATTGCCCCACTGAACCCTGGCTCCTTGACTGGGTGGGGAGGGGAGAATGCTAGTGGAGCCAGAATAGTAGCAAAAAACTCACACCTCAAGGTTTCCAATTTAGGTGCTCTTGAATGATTGAGCCAGCTGTTGTCAACCTTGGGATGGTGGGCCATAGGATGAAGAAGCCATCTGAAAAGCTGGTCTCACTACTGACTGCAGATTCAGCCAAGGGCCCAGTGTCCATCATGCGGGTTGACCATAGCAGCCTTCCCATTCTCCCCCTATGGATGAGGACTACCTGCAGGGATCCTCCTGTCTCTCCAATCCCACAGCCTCTGGAGAAGGAGGCTAGGCACAGGGGCTTTAGGGTGTGGAGTGAGAAACAGAAGAGGCCAGCCCTGATCTCTCTTCTGGGGAACCTCCATCCCTTCTCCTCTGGCTCTGGAGACACGCAGTTCTTGATGTAAATGCTTTTATTTACCACTTAAGCCATGGTTCACTCATGTTGGCCTGAGGGCATAAGGGTGTGGGGCAGGCTGCTGGACCATGGGTGACAGTAGTAACCAACAGATAAGTGGCAGAAGTGGTGAGGTGCTGCATCTGAGTGCCTGTCACTCAATTCCCAGGGGGAATATCATGCAGCCCAGGTACAGTGTTAGATGGGGAGGGCTGAGCCAGGAGCCCAGTGCAGAGCCCAGTGGAAGCCTCCAGTCTTGTGAGTTGAGCAGGCCTGTGGCGGTGACCTCTTCCTTTGGTTTACCCTTCTAGGGCTGCCTGCCTCGGGTCTCCCTTCTTCACCTTTCCAGGCCCTTTGGCAAAAGTCCCTGTTATTCCTGGGGGAGATCCTGCCAGCCCTTCCTGGGCTCAGTGTCTGATCTGGTGGAGGTAGCCCGTGGGTCCTGGCTTCCTCCAGTTCCGGCGGACCCTGGCACTTGTCCTCTGGGAGTTCTGATACTGCTCGCTGGAGGCTGTCTCGGTGGCACTGCCCTCTGTGTCAGCCAGTGGAGAGTGGGGTTCCGGGATTCTGCTGGGAACAGCGCATGACAAGCCAGTGTCAACAGTGAGAACAGGATGAGGACTTTAAGAGATTTTCATGGACTACATGGACTGTAAGACACAATGTTCAGGGCAACATGAGCCTGGGCTCTGGTGACCTAGGCCAAGAGGTGGATGACAGGGGAGAGATGCTGTCTCAAGGTCAAGTTTCTACGACTTGGGACCCCCGAGGCTTCTACAGCACATTCCTGTGCCACATTCGCTCTTCTCCCACAGCCAAGATTTTAACCAAACTTGCTTTTGAATATTACCAATTCATTAGGTAAATAATTTTTTTCTTACAAACAATACTCCCTTCCACCTGGTCCAGAATCACTGCAAAGTGAGGAGGTGCTAGAACCCAGGCACTCATAGGAGTTCACAGGGTCATATATCTTTTAGGTGACTCCAGGTTATACCCCAGGAATTGGCAGAGCAGGTGTCATTAGTGCCCCTGCCTTCAGCCCTCTAGTCCCAGGCACCTACCTGAGCCGACTGCAGTGGTGCAGTGAGTGGCCCGGGGGCCTCTGCCTCGGGGGCCTCTTCCTGCGAAGCCTCTTCAGGGCCTCTACCACTCGGTGGTCCCCTGCACACTCCCAGATGATCTGGGCCCGCTCCTCGGCCAGCTGGTCCCCACTGCGCTGAAACAGGCCCTGGATCTGCAGTAGTTCGGCATCCTGGAAGATGTTGGCAGAGGCATGCTTGCGGCCCCGGGCCTCGGTAGGCACCTGCCACAGGGGCGGTTCACTCACCACAGAGGCTGGGGTGCCCATGGTGGGTGCTCTGAGAACATAAACCATGGAAACATAAGCATCAGCAGGCCCTTCACAAAGCTGGGGGCCCTGACTAATGCAAGGGCTTCTGGTGTTGCCATTTTTCAAGATTCAAATTGGAGTGTCTTGCCTTAAAAATCACTCTAATTTCCCAAGGTACCTTGGACAAATGGTATTAATACTGACAGCTAAACTATTAAGTGCTTATGTGCCAGACACTGGTATTTGCTGGTGAAGTAAAAATTATCATTTATCCTTATTTTACAGATGAAGTACAACTCAAGTTTTGTGACTTGCCATGGTCACAAAGCCATGCTTAAGTGCAGAGCACAAAGCACTTACAAAGTACTCTCCAGCCCATGAGGACCATAGGATGCCAGGTAGCAGCTCAAATTTGTTGAGCACTTACCATGGATAAGGCCTTCATGTAGAAGCTTTATTGATATAACAGCAATTAATGTAAGAAACACAACAGCCCTATGAGGTAGATAAGAATCTGAGAAACAAGTTACATCATCCATGGCTATACACTGAACTAGAATCAGACATCTTTGATGTCAAGTCCCAAGTGCTCTCACTCAAAGGTAAGGGGTGGGTGTGGGGTTGGAAACCCACTTCACCACATGGCTTTGTAGGGATACTATGGCTGGGTGGCTTTGTAAGGGTAATATGAACGCATAAAGCATGGAGATCAATGCTCAGTGTCCTACTACAAGTTGAATACCCTTTATCTGAAATGCTTGGGATTTCAGGTTTTCCAGATTTTGGAATATTTGAATATACATGATATATCTTGGAGACAGACAAGTTTAAATATGAAATTAATTTCTGTTTTATATATGCCTTAACATGCACAGCCTGAAGGTAATAATACAATATTTTAAATTTTGTGCATGAAACAGTTTGATGGTGTGAAAATTTTCACTGTGATGTCATGTCAGCACTCAAAAAGTTTCAGAGTTTAGAGCACTTCAGATTTTTCAAATAAGGGATATTCAACTTATATTCTACTTTTCAATTTGTAAAACTGAAAAAAATCCTAATACCTATCTTCAAGACCTTGAGATGAACCAAATCCATATGATTTAGCAAACAGTATGAAATAGATACATCAGCTATAACCACAGTCCAAAGGCCTGAGGTTGGAGTGGGGGCTCACAGAAGAGACTACACAGGTTAGAAAATACTATGAAGGACAGAGGTTGACATAAGAAAGTTCTAAAGGAGTTAGGTTTTTCAGCCAGGCATGGAGGCACATGCCTATAATTCCAGTATTTGGGAGGCTGAGTCAGGAGGATCACAGGTTCAAAGCCAACCCCAGCAACTTAGGCTCTCAGCAACTTAGACTCTGTTTCCAAATAAAAAGTTAAAAAATTAGTCTTGGAGGTAGAATGCCCCTGGGTTCAATCCTTACCACATACACATACACACACACACACACACACAGGCTTATTCAGGAAATGAAAATTATCTCCCTTGATTCTGAATATTTCACTTTGAATAATAAAGACAAGAAACTCCCCCACCTTATCCTTGTCTCTAGTACAACCTAAAAAAGCTCAGGATTGAAAAACAGCCTGAAGTCAGGGAAGACCAAGGACTTTGGCATTACACAGAACTAAATTAGAATCCCAGCCCCAGCTATCTTCCTAGCCTTGTGACCATTAGCAAGTCATTTAACCTCTCTGAGCCTATTAAATGGAAAATGCAGACAATAATCCCATTTCTTAGGATTGTGGTAAGGATTAAGTGAGCCTAGGGTGGTATCAGGCATCCAATAAGAGCTAAAAAAAAAAAAAAAATGTAAATGTTCCTCTTTGGCCTCACTGATCTTTGTACCTGGGTCAGAGACAAGCAGTGTGGTCACAGCCAGCAGAGGACAGGTCTATACTCCCTTCTCATTGCTCTCCCCTCCCCCCCAGCCCCAGGCCTAAGTGCAGGAAAGGGCCTGCAGGTCCTGGTCTTCCCCAGAGCCTGGATGGGCCCTCCCTCACAGCTGCCCGCAGAGGTGGCAAAGGGGGCACAGGAAAGTGAAAATAGATTCAAGTAAAGATATTTACATACTGTAAAAGAAGCCAACAGTACAGAACCTTATACATAAAAGCATTTCCAGTTAACATCCTCAACCCATTTGCAGAATCCCTCACCCTAACCTGCCTTATGTTCTCCTGTTCTTTGTAGAGTTTGAGTCATCTCTCCACCCTGTTCATACTCCCAGAATTATTGCTCCCTCCCTGGCCCAGCCTTCCCTCCACCTCACCTCAAGAACTGTCCCCATTACTCCAGAGTGATTTCCACACTTGCCCTGCCTCAGTTTGTCTTAAGAGCTCCACATTTTTTTTTTTTGCAGTACTGGGGATTGAACCCAGGGGCATTCTACCTCCAAGCTATACTCCCAGCCCTACTTTTTAGTTATTTATTTTGAAAAAGGGTCTCACTAAGTTGCGGAGGGCATAAGTAGCTGAGGCTGCCACAAATATGTGATCCTCCTGTCCCAGCCTCCCAAGTACTGGGATTACAAGCGTCCACCACCATTCCCAGCTCCACTCCTAAGATTCAATAACTAAAATTAACCCACAGAGGACATCCAGATAAGTTAACTTTATAAATTATAAGCTTTTTCCTGGAAAATGGGAATTGTAAAATCTGCCTCTCCTTAGGATTATGGGAATCCAGTTAAAATCTAGTATGTGGGGTAATTATGTCCCCAGAACTGATGATATAAACATGCTACGACCAGACAACAGTGATCAAGAAATACTTTTAGGGTGATGAGAAAGAAAAGCTAACTATGGGGTATGTCAAGCAGTGTATACAATATCATTTATTCATCAAAACAATTCTAGGAATTAAGCCCTGTTATCCTTATCCCACTACAAAGAGGAACAAAAGGAAGCTGAGACACGGATGTGAGAACCAGGGGTTGAGCCCAGGCTGGACGCTGGATGCTCATGACTTAAACCAGTGGAACTGCCTGCCCAGTCAAGCAGCTCCAAGCACATTTCTTCACATTCCCATGAGGAGCACTTTACCATCCCTACCTAATTCACAAAGCAGAACCCCCCCCACACACACACACATCCCACACACACATACACCCAACAGGAAAGAAGGACAATGAATTGTCCCACAGGGTGGAGTCATGAAATTTGTTAGTCTATTTGCCAGGACCAGCGTCAAGGCTATTTACTGGGGGACATCAAGGTGCTTACTGGATGATGGCTCCCAGCCTTGAACTTTAGGACTTTAAAGGAAAATCTAAAACTTCAACCCAGCCTAACACAGAGAACTGATGAGTCCCAAGCCCGAGTTCCTGGTCTGGGTCTGCCACTTATTGGCCAAGAGACCTCAGGTAACTCACATCACCTCTCTGGGCCAGCTTCCCTCTTGCTACTGTAAGAACAGGTGGATAGTCTCCGAGGGCCTTCACTGGTGTTGCGTCAGGGACCCCTGACAAGGATGTGTCTGTATGGAAGGATGCCGCTACTTGTCTTCCAGGGACTGAGAGCAGCATGTGTCGACAGGCCTGGCTAGTCAGGTGCCAAGAAATTCCCCAATCAATAGCTCCCCTGAACTCCCTTCTTAATCTTCTCTGGAGGCCAGACAGTGTTTTGCTACAGCAAGCTGCGTGGTCAGAATCTGGTGGAAGTCATAGAGCTCTCAGCTCAAGAGCACCCTAGTGACCAAGCCTTGGGGAGATTCCCAGACTGATCCTCGGTGGTAGGAAAAGGGGTGATGTCCCTCTTCTCAGACTCAGGCAATCCCCCCCCCCCCAATCAAAGGAAAGAACAGCAACAAGGATCAAATAGCATCAGCTGTCTTGGGGAGGAAATGGCTTAGGACCTAACTTCCCAGTCAGTCCCAGCCGGGGGACTCTGCAGGTCTGCCAGGGGTGCGGGGCTTTGACTGGACAAGCTCTAGCCAGCTGAGTTATAAACATACAAAGAAGTATGAGACTCTGGCCTCAACCACACTCTCCATGAACCTTGGGGAGGGCTTGGAACCTCCAGATTTTGAGGCCTCTTACTCTTGCAAGGCTCTGCTTCCCACAAGGGATTCAGATAGCAGAGTCAGGCTGGGAATAAAAATACAGGCATTGCAGGCAGTATTAGATGGCAGACTTTGAGAAAAACTGATGAATGGTGAATAAAAACACTTGTACCAGTACTTGAGAGGCTGAGACAGGAAGATTGCAAGTTTGAGGCCAGGGTCAGCAACTCAGCAGACCCTCAGCAACCTAGCAAGACCCTGTTTCCAAATAAAAAAATAAAATAGGGCTGAGGGTATAGCTCAGAGGTAGACTATTCCTAGGCTCAATCCCTAGTACCACAAACAAAACAAAACCACTTTTATCAGAAGAAACTTTTCCTATCTCATTCAATGTGTTCAATAGTTACTTTCCCTCTAATTTCGTGGACAAAACCTTAATCCAGGAAGGTCAGTGTATACTTAAACAATGGTACTTTTTAAAACTGAAAACTGAAACCATGAGGCTATTAAAAGATTACAAATAGAGCTTTTCAGAGATGACATGAAAGAAGACAAGCATGGGTCTGTGCACAAATGGGTAAAGACTAATTGCAAAATACTTCAATTGGACACGAGGTTAAAAATGCACTCCCAAAGCAAATATCAAAATGTTGAAAATGACAAAGTTCAACTTGTTTTGAATCAGGCAATAAGAACTCTAGCACTCTAACAGAGGAACAGATTTAAAAAGTGACTCACCCAGCAATGAGTTTGCAATCTATAAATGTGGTGCATAACTAAGCATTCTTTGTAACTTATGATGTTAGTCCCAACATCTATTCTAGGTGAGTATCTCATTGTGGTTGCAGGGAGGTGCAGGTAACCATGAGAGGCAGAGCACACTTGGGTGAGCCAGTTCCTACTCAGTTTGTCCCCTTTGAATAACCCTGGTGATAGTAACAATCTCTGAAATCAGAGGCCAAAGACCTCTTAGAAAAATAACTGGAGGCTCTGGCTCAAAGCCAAAGTCAATACTCATTGGCCCTTTCCTGCTACCCTGCACAGACATGCCACTGGACAGCAGCCAGAATCTGCTACTCCTCAAGTGAGAAGCCCAGTCTAAATGGCAGTGTGAGCTCCAGAACCTGCCTGATCTCCAAATCAATGCCTAGGAGGTAGACAAAGAAACCGGGCTTTTCCCCCAGAACAAGTCTCAGACATAACCTGGAAACGAACTTCTGAAATAACTCAAGAGTTCAAGAAGCTGGGCGCGGTAATCAAGTAATCCTAGTACTTGAGAGGCTGAGACAGGAGGATCCAGGTTTGTGGTCAGCCTCAGCTACTTAGTGAGGCCCATTGCAACTTAGTGAGAACCTGTTTCAAAAATAGAGTAAAAAACAGGACTGGGAGTATAACTCAGAGGTAGAATGCCCCTGGGGGTTCAATCCCCAGTACAGCAAAAAGAAAAAAAAAAAAAGTTCAAGAACTCTGAACCCAGACTATGCCACTGATAACTGGATGACCTTGGATGAGTCTCTCTCCCTGCCTCAGTTTGTTCACCATCACAATGGTGAGAAAAAGTCATCTTTAATGGGATAAAGGAGATTAAGTATATGAGAGTATTTATCCTAGTACCTGCCATACAACAGACATTTCCTATACTCTATGTTGGTTAGTGGAATGAATGAAAGCTGTAAATGGAAGACTGTTAATAATAAGATTATAGACTCATGGTCATTTTCATCATCACTACGATCAGCAAACTCCAAGAGAGGCTTTCACTCTTGGGAGAAGATGAAGGTAGACTCACCAGTGTACTTTTTTTTTTTTTGCAGTACTGGGGATTGAACTCAGGGTGTTCTACCTCCGAACTATACCCCCAGCCCTATTTTTCATTCTTTATTTTGATTTGTCTTGTTTTTTCTTTCTTTTTTTTTCAGTACTGGGGATTGAACTCAGGGGTGTTCTACCTCTGACCTATACTCCCAGCCCTATTTTTTATTCTTTATTTTGAAACTGAGTCTCACTAAGTTGCAGAAGGCCTCACTAGGTAGCTGAGGCTGGCCGCGAACCAGGATCCTCTGGTCTCAGCCTCTCGAATGCTGGGTCCAGTGTACTTTCAAATCATAGCTTTATGATTAAACTCAGACAAAATACTGCACTTTCACTCTTTTTCTTTTCTTTCTTTCTTTCTTTTTTTTTTTTTTTTTTTTTTTTTTTTTTTTTTTTTTTTTTTTTTTTTTTTTTTTTTTTTTTTTTTTTTTTTTGTGGTACTGGGGACTGAACCCAGAGGCATTCTACCTCCAAGTGACACCCCGTCCCTTTTTATTTTTTGAAACAGAGTCTCGTTAGGTTGCTGAAATCCTGGATAAGTTGCTAAGGCTGGTCTTGAACCTGCGATCCTCCGGTCTCAGCCTCCCAAGTGCTGGGATTACAAGCATGTGCCACCACACCCAGGAAACACAGCTCTTTCAGAGGGACTTTGGTTTGGTAGAACCCGGGGCATTCTACCTCCAAGTTACAACCCCAGCCCAATTGTATTTTTAAGCAAGATCTTGCTACGTTGCTAAGGGTCTCGATAAATTACTAAGGCTGGCCTGGAACCTGCTATCCTCCTGTTTCCACCTCCCAAGTACTGGGATTACAGGCATGGGCCACCTTGCTCCACTTCAGAGGGACTTTTAGTCCTCATTTGAGGTAGCATTATCACTACATCCCTATGGAGGCACTATTGTGAATTCCATTTTACTAATGAGGAAGCTGGACTCATAAAAGTTAAGTAACTTGCCCAAAGTCATACAGCGTGTAAATGATGGAGCTGGGATATGAACCCACGCGGTCTGACCCAACGTCCACACTCTCAATCGCTGTTATTTCTGCTCTTACCAGACTGCTGAAGGGCCTTCAGAGAAAAAGGGCCCAGAAGGTTCTGAAACCTCTCGGAGCCTACTATCTGCTTCTGCGGATTTCAGAAGTCGCTGCCATTCAAAGTCAGGACTCACACGCAAGCCTCGGTGTGCTCAGAACTCCACCGTCCCAAGAGGAGTTAGAGTGGTTAGGTACCATGCTAATGCGCAGCTCCCAAAAACCTCAAATCTGGGTGGGACAAGCCCACCCCAAACCTTCCTCGGCCTTTTGAAAGGGCTTCCTACTGCGAAGGTGCTCTCAAGGACCAGGCGGCGTTCACGGGCAGGACAAGAGCTTGGGAGAGGGTATTCAGACCGAGGTCACACGGCGATATTCCCAGCATGGGTCGGTCCCCAAGGCTCTGTGCGGCCGCTCCGCACAACAGCGGGCCCCTAAGTGGATCTCGTGTGCGCGTCTCGGCGGCTCCCGGGCTCTGACAGTCCACCCGCCGGCTCCGCCGAACTACGTACCTGCTTGCCCAAGGCGGGTCGCAAGTAGCCCCCGGCCGGCCCGGGCCACCTCGATCACAGAGAAATTCCTCCAGAGAAAGCGCTCCCGAGCCCCGGAACAGCCAATCCTCGACCCCAGCCTTGCTGTGCGCTCCGGGCGAGCCTTCCAAAATCGAACGCGGAGCCTCGGCCGGCCAATCAGCGGCCGCAGAGCGGAAGAGGGCGTGTCCTGACACGCCCCCTTCCCTCCACCGGCCTTGAGAATCTAGTGCGGAGATTCCCTGAGTCCAATCAGCAGCGGAGAGACGGAGAGGGGGCGTGTCCGCACGGGCGCTTCCTCCCTCCCGCCCGCGAGCCGTGCGGGGAGGCGCCCCCTTCATTGACGTCAGTGCCCAGGGCCAGCGCGGTTTTGCTGGCGCTAGAGCAGGGAGGGGCCGCATTCCTGGCCCCGGGTGCGGCGGTTGCTGGCCCTGCAGGGTACACGTGACGGATGCCCCTTCTCCTGGGCCAAAGCCAGCGCGCACAGCACCTACTTCTTTGAAGTGCGTGGCCTTCTGCAGCTCCTGCAGCTCCTAAAACTCGCTTCTCTTCTCCCAGCTCACCTGTGTTCTGGCTCCAGCTTTGAGGGAGGAGAGGGGGCGCTCCCTGCTGTGGTCAGAATGGACTTCAAAGTCAGAATGTCCGATCAGCCTGGCGACTTTGAGCCAGTTACCTGAAGGAAACAGCACTAAGAAGTTTGTGCTTTTCGGGCGTGGTGGCGCGCGCTTGTAATTCCAGCATTTGGGAGGTTGAGACCAGAGGATCCGGGTTCGCGGCCAGCCTCAGCTACCTAGTGAGGCACTCCGCAACTTAGTGAGACCCTGTTTCAAAATAAAGAATACAAAATAGGGCTGGGGGTATAGCTCGGAGGTAGAACGCCCCTGAGTTCAATCCCTAGTACCGGAAAAAAAAAAAAAAGTTTGTACTTTTCGACATCGTTCTTTAGGGACCTATTCTGTCAGGGTTCCTCCACAGACAATAACAATTATAGCCCTTGCCCTGGGGAATTTACAGGCTCTTAAGAGAGGAAAACAGATACAATCTAAAACATTTAGTATGTGATTACAATTGTGATCAATGGTTATGCTGTAAGAGGGTAAAACAGAGGGCCCTAAGCTCCCTCTGGAGGGTCCAGGTGTTAGCTAGCTAGCTAGAAATTAGCAGATGGGGTCAGCTGGGACAGACTGGGTCAATTGGACCTACAGGACCTGCAAAGACTCTCTTTGAGCCCCTCCCCTGTGGGAAGGGGGCGGAGATGGGGTTGGCTGGGTAGAGCCGGAAGTTTACCTGCAGAGCCTTGCTCACTTTGACCCCCTCCCTCCCCTATGGGAAGGGGGTGGAGGAACAACGCTGGGCCACTGAAGTGCAGTATGCAAAGTGCGTCAATCGCCCCTAATATGATATGTATAAAGAAGGTGTCCAGAGGAACTGTAAAACCCAACACGTGGAACACTCCACGCTGCTTTCCATACCTGGAAGCAGACGGCTCCAGACCATTTCTGGAGCATGTTGCCCCAGGATGCTTTTCCATTCCTGGGAATGGCCCCTTCCAGGCTCTCCTCTGGATCAGGGTCCTTTCCCCTCTCTTAACACCCTTTCTCATATGGCACCTTCACTTCTCTTTAAATAAACCTCCTGTATTCCCCTTTTGTGCTTTCTGTTTCCAAGCAGATAAGAAAGGACTGAGGCTGTGCAAAATAATTTTAAGATCTTCCACCTGGTAACACAGGAAGTCTGAAGAAGTAACATTTAAGCGAGATATGAAAGAGGAGTTGAGATTTCTAGAATGATGAGGAATGGGTCTGGGAAGAGTGTTTAAGAGAGAGGAAAGGGCATGTGCTAGACCCAGGACATAGCTTTGCTATAGAGAAATGAAAGGAGGCCTGGAGTAGTGCTGGCAAGGCCTGCGTGGTGGGAAGCAGAAGGCAGAGGCAGGCAGTGAAGAAGTTTGCATCTGGTCCTCTGGGGACAGCACGCATGTCCTTATTGAATAGGCATTCTACAGCACTTTCTACGTGCCAGTAATGCCAGCCAGCACGTTACAGCTATTAACTCATTTTATCCTGGTGGCAAATTTTTATTTTATTTTTATTTTATTTATTATTTTTTGCAGTACTGGGAATTGAACTCAGGGGAATTCTACTTCTGAGTTACACCCCCAGCCCTATTTTTTATTCTTTATTTTGAAATAGGGTCTCATTAAGTTGCAGAGGGCCTCACTAAGTAGCTGAGGCTGGCTGCAAAACTGGATCCTCCTGTCTCAGCCTCCCAAGTACTGGTTATTACAAGCATGCGCCACCACACCCAGCTTGAAATTCACATTTTTAGGAGGTCACTCTAGCTGTAGGTTGGTCAGGAGAGGATGCAGAGTATCTGCTAGACTTTTGATAAGTGGAAAATGAGGAGTTGTTCATGTACTAGTCTGGAAATGGCCTGGAAGGGTGCCTGGGTATAGGCAGGGTCTCTGCTTCCTTTTCTCTTCTAAGCTGACCTCATACGTTTAATTTTTCTTCTGTAAAAGTTCTAAGGGAGAAGCGTAAGAGCTGGTATGCTGGGATTAGTGGGTTCTTTTTTGCAAGGTGAAAGGGATGTTTGGGAGCTGTTCTTCCTCATCTCATGGTCTACAGTTCCTCTCCCCCTCTCTCTCTGTTCCTCTGTGCAAAAGCAGCATCAGCAAATGCTAAGAACAAAGCGAGCTGGGCATGGTGGTACACATCTATAATCTTAGTATTTGGAAGGCTGAGACAGGAGGATCACAGGCTTGAGGACAGACTCAGCAACGTAGTGAGGCTCTTAGTAAACAAACAAAACCCTATTTCAAAACAAAAAAATAAAGAAGGGCTGGGGGTGTATTTCAGAAGTAGAATGCCCCTGGGTTCAATCCCTCAGTACCAAGTATTGTTGCAGTCTTTTCAGCCAACGTCTTGGCTAAGAAGAGGCTGTGCAGGCTCTTAACCCAGAAGGCTGGGCTTCTAGACTCCCTCTAGCCCACCCTAGGCAAGAGGAAAGCCAAACTCTCAGCATATCAGTGCTTGGAGAACTTAGGAATTCTGATATTATGAGCCAAGCAAACTTACCAAGGTAGGGATCGGGAACTTGTGACTTCTGGGTCAGATATGACTAAGGCTGGGTGGAGAATATCTGGTGTCTCCCAATATTTTTGCAGGCATGTGACTGTGCTTACCACACAATGGAAACATTTCCATTGTTGCAGCTTTCTGATTCAATATTTCTTTTGGGAAGATGGATACTTCCACAATTGAGTGGGCCATGTGAGGCCTCACCACAGCAGGGTCATCTGGGATCCACAGAAAAGTCCTGGAGGCATTAACCATCAATCAACAGGGTCCTACTTATAGAGGATGGACTCTGGAGAATGTCACCTGGTGTCATTCAGGCCAAGATTTGTTCTTACTCAGGACTCAGATTTAAGTGAGGTGAATAAGAAACTCTCCTCTGGCACAAAAACCTAAAGAGCACCAGAAAGGAAAAAAAAATCAGTAATTAAGATAAATAACATCTAAGTGTAGTACTTTAAAAAAAATCAAAATTAATGCATGATGAACAAAATGTCAAAATTAAGGCAGTTGTTTGTTTTATATCTGCACATTGTTTTGTAATGGAAACAATCATTTCCAAGCAGCCCCAGGCAGACTGCCATTGCAGAGGATTGATGAGGATTGACCGTGGCACGCAAACACATTGGGCAACCCTGGGCTTTAAATGAAGTCATGCTGTTTGGTTACAGTGCTTTTATCCACTTTTTCCACTTGGTTCAAAATGTGGAAGGATTTTTGGATAAGTACATATAGGGGCACAGATTTTCCCTTTTGTCTCAGGCTTCAGTGTGGTTCAACCCAGTGCTGTTTTTACCCTCGCGGGAAGTAAAATCTAAATCTAAGAAAGGGGTTCTATTTGTTCAACCTTAAGCAAATGACTTAAACTTTCTACCTCTCAACTTTAAAGTGGGAGGTTAATCAGGGCTGAGGATGTAGCTCCGTGGCAGAGTAAACGCTTAGCATCTGCAAGGCCCTGGGTTCTATTCTCAGAACTGCAAGAATAAATAAATAAATAAACAAACAAACAAACTTTAAAAATGGGAATGAGAGCTGGATGTGGTGGCGCACGCTTGTAATCCCAGCATTCGGGAGGCTGAGACTGGAAGATCCGGGTTCGCGGCCAGCCTCAGCTACCTAGTGAGGCACTCCGCAACTTAGTGAGACTCGGTTTCAAAATAAAGAATAAAAAATAGGGCTGGGGGTGTAGCTCGGAGGTAGAATGCCCCTGAGTTCAACTCCCAGTACTGCAAAAAAAAAAAAAAAAATAGGGCTGGGGGTATAGCTCGGAGGTAGAATGCTCCTGAGTTCAATCCCCAATACCGCACAAAAAAAAAAAAAAAAAAAAGGGAATGATCATACCTACTTCTCAGTGTTTCTGAGAGAGGTACTACGGAGAGGTACTACAAAGAGATGTGCTACAGGCTAAGTGCTTAATAGGCTGAATGCTTTAACCAACCACAGGCAGAAAATATTCAAAATAATTGCATCTGTATTGAGCATGTACAGATTTTTTTCTTGACATTATTTCTAAACAATACTGTATAATAATTATTTACACAGCATTACATATTATAAGTAGTCTAGATATGATTTAAAGTATACAGGAGGATACATGTAGACTCTATGCAAATACTATGTCCCTTTTGTAAAGGACTTGAGCATCCACAGATTTTGGTATCCACAGATGCATCCTAGAACCTGTGAATGCTGGGAGATGAGTATGGTTTGTTACAGATGATAAACCAGCACCAGGTTCCTTCCCTCTCCCTGTACTGCAGGAGCTGTTCAGGCAGCTGGACAATTCTGGTCCCTCAGTGGTGCTGGGACTTGTTCACATGGGCTTTTTATTGCCATGTGTCCTGTTTTAGAGAGAGCAGAGAGAATTTTCACACTCCACTGACAAGCAACAGTACTACCTGTGAGTCAACTCTGTTTTTCTTGATAAATGATCATGGTCATTCTAAACTTTTTTTTTTTTTTTTCTGTGGTACTGGGGATTGAACCAGGGGCATTCTACTTCCGAGCTACACCCTCAGCCCTATTTTTTGTTCTTTATTTTGAAACAGGGTCTCACTAAGTTGCAGAGGGCCTCACTAAGTAGCTGAGGCTGGCCAAGAACGTGGATCCTCTGGTCTCAGCCTCCCAAGTACTGGGATTACAAGCGTGTGCCACCACACCCGGCTCTAAACTCTTTTTAAAAGCCCCTTCTGCTTATGATACTACAGAAGGCAACTTAGATAACAGCCCTTTTGTCTGAAATTACAATCTCTCCTCCAAAGTTACAGTTTGGCTGAAAATAGCAAAGTCTTTCAGACAAAAGGTACATTATAGAAACACTTAAAAACTATACTAAACCGGGTGTGGTGGCGCACGCTTGTAATCTCAGCATTTGGGAGGCTGAGACTGGAGGATCGGGGTTCTCGGCCAGCCTCAGCTACCTAGTGAGGCACTCCGCAACTTAGTGAGACCCTGTTTCAAAATAAAGAACAAAAAATAGGGCTGGGGGTATAGCTTGGAGGTAGAATGCCCCTGAGTTCAATTCCCAGTACCAAAAAAAAAAAAAAAAAGAATAAAAAATAGGGCTGGGGGTATAGCTCGGAGGTAGAATGCCCCTGTGTTCAATCCCCAGTACCGCAATAAATAAATAAATAAATAAATAAATAAATAAATAAATAAATAAATAAATAAATAAATAAAAACTACACTATTCATTATTCAGCTGGGCATGGTGGCACGCACACACTTGTAATTCTTGTACTTGGGAGACCTTGACAGGAGGATCACAGGTCAAGGACAGCTTCAGCAAATAGTGAGACTCTCATCAACCTAGCAAGACCCTGTTTCATAATAAAAATAAAATAGGAGCCGGGCGTGGTGGCGCACGCTTGTAATCCCAGCATTCGGGAGGCTGAGACCGGAGGATCCGGGTTCGAGGCCAGCCTCAGCTACCTAGTGAGGCACTCCACAACTTAGTGAGACTCGGTTTCAAAATAAAGAATAAAAAATAGGGCTGGGGGTATAGCTCGGAGGTAGAATGCCCCTGAGTTCAATCCCCAGTAC
>PVLC010016393.1:0-35471 GCA_004027655.1 Graphiurus murinus | reverse complement strand
TAGAATGCCCCCGGGTTCCATCCCCAGTACCACAAAAAAAAAAAAAAAAAAAGGTATGTAAAATTACTAACCGCTTATGACCTTATTTGGAAACAGGGTTTTCCCAAACATAATTAAGGATCTTGAGATGAATTATCTTGGACTTAGGACGGGCCCTAAAACAGAGACAGGTGTTTTAAGGCCCACCCTAACAGGAGAGGGAAATTTGAGACTGTAGCCATATACAGAGGCAAAGACTGGAGTGATGCATCCAAAAGCCAAGGAACGCTAAGGTTTGCCAGCAGCCACCAGAAACCAGAAGAGAAGCATAAGCAGAATTCTCTTAGAGTTTCCAAAAGGAACCAACTCTACCAGCCTCTACAATTTTTTTTTTTTTTTTTTTTTTTTTTTGCAGTACTGGGGATTGAACTCTGGGGCATTCTACCTCCGAGCTACACCCCCAGCCCTACTTTTTTTTAAATTCTTTATTTTGAGAGCTTGTTTGGAGGTTCTAGCAGGGGAGTGCAGCTACTCGTATACCCTTGACCGAAGACCGGTCCTCCTCTATTCGGGGAAGGTCGTCCTCTTCGAGCGCGTAGCTTTGGGAGGGACGCACATGGAGCGGTGAGGGAGGAAGGGGACACCCGCCTAGCCAGCCAGATCAGCCGAATCAACCCTGGCGATCAATGGGGTGACAGATGTCGCAGCCAGATCGCCCTCACATCCTTATTCTTTATTTTGAAACCGAGTCTCACTAAGTTGCGGAGTGCCTTCACTAGGTAGCTGAGGTTGGCCGCGAACCCGGATCCTCTGGTCTTAGCCTCCCGAATGCTGGGATTACAAGTGTGCGCCACCACGCCCGGCTTAAGCAAATAAATCTACAATTTTGACTGAGTGTATTTCTGCTGTTTTAAGCCACCAAGTTAGAGGCACTTTGTTACAGCAATCCAAGGAAACAAAGCTCCAAATCATAAACCGATACTCATCTCATCACTTGACAGGTCAAATTAAATACCCAGAATGGAAATCTTTTGCCCAATGAATTTCCAAATGATGATGGATAAGCACAACTCCTAAATGACAGTAGATGTCCACAAGCTTAAACATATTACAGAAAAAGATCTTCCCAAGACTTAAAAGATGTAGTAAAGGACCATGCAGCCAGCCATGGTCCTTTACTACATCTTTAAGTAGAAGCCACCTACAACCTCTAGAAACTCCAGCCTGGTCTTTGCCAGTTGCTTTCTAAAGAATAAGCAAATAAATCTTTTTTTTTTTTTTTTTTTTCGGTACTGGGGATTGAACTCAGGGGCGTTCTACCTTCGAGCTATACCCCCAGCCCTATTTTTTATTCTTTATTTTGAAACCAGGTCTAAGTTGCAGAGGGCCTACCTAGGTAGCTGAGGCTGGCCGCGAACCCGGATCCTCTGGTCTCAGCCTCCCAAATGCTGGGATTACAAGCCTGCGCCACCACGCCCGGCTTAAGCAAATAAATTTTATGCTAAATTTTAAAGTGTGGGTCAAAGGGACAACCCATGATTTAAAAAAACCTCAGCAGGTTGTCACCAATAAGCACAGGGAGATGCATTTATCAGGTACATTAGTTTCAGTAAGATTCCTAGGAACCCACAAATAATCTGAAAGACAAATCTGACAAAATCCAGAGTAGCACTAAGAGACTATGCTATCCCAAGTGTGAACTCATATTTTTAGGACATTTGGAATAAATTTTAAAAGAACACTCATGTAAAAACAAAGCCTGAGCCGGGCGTGGTAACACACGCTTGTAATCCCAGCATTCCGGAGGCTGAGACTGGAGGATCCGGGTTCAAGGCCAGCCTCAGTTACTTAGAAAGGCACTCCACGACTTAGTGAGACCCGGTTTCAAAATAAAGAATAAAAAATAGGGCTGGGGGTATAGCTCGGAGGTAGAACACCCCTGAGTTCAATCCCTAGTACCGCAAAAAAAAAAAAAAAAAAGCCTTTCAGAAACTACAATAGACCTATCTCTCCAAGGACTTAATAAGTCTGTCATAGCAAAAGGAATAATCCAAGCAACTTCTTCCTACAAAGAATGCCTAAGCAAACTGACTTAAAGAGACCTTGTCTTAAAATAAAAAAATAAAAAGTGCTAAGGGTGTAGTAGCTCAGAGGTAGAAAGTCCCTGGGTTCAATCCTTAATACAAAAATAAATAAAAATAAATTACTATTTTTGTAGGTCAAAATACTTTGAATACGAACACTTTAGAGTTCAAATGAATTAAGAGAAAGGCCTGCAAAAACAAGTTTATAAGATGTTTACAGGGGCCAAGAACTAACAAGCTCTCAGCAGCTTAAAATGAAACGAAAGGTAAAGGATTTCTCCAGTAGCCTGAAAACAAACTGCATTTCGAATGTAACATAATAAAGCATACAATTCAGTATGACTGACCTCTAAGGCAACCAATACTTTACACTGGATTGCTTTTTTTTTTTTTTGCGGTACTGGGGATTGAACTCAGGGGCATCAACCTCCGCGCTATACCCCCAGCCCTATTTTTTTTTATTCTTTATTTTGAAACCGAGTCTCACTAAGTTGCAGAGTGCCTCACTAGATAGCTGAGGCTGGCGGCGAACCCGGATCCTCATGTCTCAGCCTCCTGAATGCTGGGATTACAAGCATGCGCCACCACGCCCGGCTACACTGGATTGCTTTTGAAAGCTGGCTTTATATTCAAATGTCTAGTCTCTCTCCTCTGAGTTACAACATGAATATTCTCACAGTTTTAAAAGGTACACATTAAACTGTTTTTTATTAAATTAAAAGATTCCTAATTTTGATGACATGTACATTTTAAAAGCTAATACTGATTTACAAGGTTTTTAATCCAAAAAGTAATGTTTTTAGTCAACATAATTTATTGTTAGAAATTTACTGTTCAGCCGGGCGTGGTGGCACACGCTTGTAATCCCAGCATTCGGGAGGCTGAGACCAGAGGATCTGGGTTCGCGGCCAGCCTCAGCTACCTAGTGAGGCACTCTGCAACTTAGTGAGACTCGGTTTCAAAATAAAGAATAAAAAATAGGGCTGGGGGTGTAGCTCAGAGGTAGAATGCCCTTGAGTTCAATCCCCAGTACCGCAAAAAAACGGGGCTAGGGGTGTAGCTCGGAGATAGATCCCTAGTACCAAAAAAAAGAAATTTACTGTTCACAAATATTTACAATTTTATATAGAATACTTATTTTCCTAAATATTTCCGGAAAGATGTTTATCCAATTTAAGAATGTATTAACTTTAACAATGTATTAATAATCTACCTTAAAAGGCTGTCGGTCTCACAAACAAAAATTAATACATTGAAATCTCAAAAAAAAAAAAATGGCACTACAATTTTCAAGACTGCCTGATTTTTTCTCAAAGCTGTCTTACCCACATCTTTTTATTTCTTATTCAAAATTGAAAAATTATAATTGTACATATTTATTTTAATGTGCTTTTATTGCTGCACTATAGTCTCATATCATAATGTAAAATCACGTTGACAATGACATACATGACCCAGCAATTGGTGCTCCATCTCTGCCTTCCTATCTCCCCCCCTTCCCAATACAGATTACTGAGATTGATATACACATCTTTTAAGTTACTGCAAGATAACTGTGTCTTTAAAAGATATGTAAAAACATATAAGCAAAAATAATGACAATAGCTGGGCATGGTGGCACATGTTTGTAATTCCAGTACTTGGAAGGCTAAGACAGAATCACAGGTTTGTGGCCAGCCTCAACTACTTAGTGAGGTCCTCTGCGACTCAGTGAGACCTTGTTTCAAAATAAGGAATAAAATAGGGCTGGGGATGTAGCTTAGAGGTAGAACGTCCCTGGGTTCAACCCCCAGTACCACACAAAAAATAACAATAATAAGATAAGTGTACTTGTATGTTTAAAAAAATAAGGATCTACTCTTAAAATTTTATAAAAGACTGATAATTATAATTCTGTAATTTTTTAAAAACTCATAGACGCCAGCCAATTTTTCTGTCGACAATATCAGTCCTCTCTACACCAGATTAAAACATTAAATGTCAAAGAATAATGAGCAATGACAAACTCTACTGGCAATAATCTTCCTATCATCCAACAACATATAATTCATCTGCCATAAAAATCACCTTTGAGAAGTGTACAACTCAGAGGTTTTTAGAATACTCAAAGCTGTGCAACCATGACCACTATCTAAAGCTATAGTATCTATACCCTGTGCTCATAGAATCACTCTCTATTCCCACCTCCTGCCCATTCCTGGCAACCACTAATCTGTGTCTCCAAGAATATGCTTGTTTAAGACATTTCACGTTCAGTGAAATCATAGAATAGGTAGCCTTTTGTGTCTTATTTCTTTCATTTGGCATGTTTTCAAGGTTCATCCATATTGTAGCATGTATACATGCATCATTACTCTGTGCACGTCTGTGTGGTGCTGGAGATCAAATCCAGGGCCTCGTGCATGACAGACAAGCAATCCACCACTAAGCTAGATCCTCAGCCGATGATTCATTTCTTTTTATGACCAAGTAGTCTTTTTATGACTATAAGCCACGCATGGTGGCACACACCTATAATTCCAGTACACGAGAGGCTGAGACAGGAGGATCACAGGTTTGAAGTCAACCTCAGCAACTTAGTAAGATCTTGTTTCAAAATAAAAAAAAAAAATAGGGCTTGGGGTATAGCTTAGAGGTACGAAGAGTTCAATCCCCAATACAACAACAACAAAAAGGACCTAATGTCAAACTGAGTGATAATACAAATACCAAGTAATACATGTTTTTTTTTTCTTCTTCTTTTTCTTTTTTTTTTTCTTTGCGGAACTAGGGATTGAACTCAGGCATTCTACCTCCAAGCTATACCCCCAGCCCTATTTTTTTATTCTTTATTTTGAAACAGGGTCTCATTAAGTTGCAGAGTGCCTCACTAGGTAGCTGAGGCTGGCGGAGAACCTGGATCCTCTGGGCTCAGCCTCCCAAATGCTGGGATTACAAGCGTGCCCAGCTAAGTAATACATGTTGAGTAGTCTTTAACTGAAATGCTTAGGAACAAAAGTGCTTTTTTTTTTTTTTTCCAATTTTGGGATATTTGCATATACATAACGCCATACCTTGGGGATGGGACCCAAATCTAAAGCTAAAATTTAAAATTTCATATATAACTTTACACACATAGCCTGAAGATAATTCCACACAGTATTTTGGCACACCTGTATTTTTACTACAACCCTATCACATGCGGTCAAGTGTGGGATATTCCTTTTATGGCACTATATTGAAAAAGTTTCAGATTTTGGAGCAATTCATATTTAGTGATTTTGGATTTTCAGCTTAGGGATGCTCAACCTATAGTGGCTTCTTTAGCAACAAAATCTGCTCTTCTAAGTTCATTCTACATTAAATATCACCTGAACAAGTAAACAGAAAATCACATCTACCTTTTGCAAACCATAAATAAAAATGACAAAATAACAAAAACCTCTATAAAATATAACATTGTAAATTTTTATATTAACCTAAAAAACCCTGCACTCTCACATTTAAGTATTTAAATAAGGTTAAGGCAATCTGTTATAATGATATAATTATAAGAACATACCAGCTATGCTTATATTTAGATTATCTGAACATTTTTATAGTTTGAGCTGTTCTCCTAAAGCACTCTGACAAAAATTTCTGCTAAATATCCAGGATTAACCTAATGGACTTGAAAAGATTCATTCCCCAAATTTTACATTTTGTATATAAAACAACCAAATCATCCAAAATGTCCAAATCAGTAAAACTGATTAATTTTCTTGATGTGATTAGAAACAATTTGATAAAAAAAATAATTCTTCTCAAATGGGTGCCAGAAAAATATATTTTCAATTCAAATTGTACATAATATGGCCAAGAATTCCTAAATGTCACAACTGAAACAAGAGCTTCAATTTATCAATTCAATGATTTTCAAGCCAATATTTCTTTGCTTTTTGAAAAAGAACAATAAAAATGTGATCAAAACAATACTATTCCTCTACAACTAAGCATCATGTTCAAAATTCTCTACCAAAATAAATACATTAAAGAAGAGGCCACCATTATTATATATTTTTACGCTTTTTTTTTTTTTTGGAGGTACTGGGGATTGAACTCAGGGACATTCTACCTCTGAGCTATACCCCCAGACCTATTTTTTATTCTTTATTTTGAAACCGAGTCTCACTAAGTTTTGGAGTGCCTCACTAAGTAGCTGAGGCTGGCCTCGAACCCGGATCCTCTGGTTTCAGCCTCCCAAATGCTGGGATTACAAGCGTGCGCCACCACACCCGGTTTTTTACGCTTTTCTGTATCAGTTAAAAATAAACTTTTAAAAATAAAAATTAATTTTAAATACTACTTTTTAATATAGCAGAACTATGCTAGTTTTTAAGAAATGGATGTTTTACTATAATATACTATAAACCACTGAATCATACTACTATCTTAGTAGTGTTAGAATTTTTTACATCTATTTTTTTCAACTCACAGTTTTATTTACTAGACAGGAAAATTAACAGTGAATAATACCTTTTTATCCCTAAGGGATATTTACAGGAGAACTTTGTATTTAAAAATCTACTTTTAATGTTCTTTTTTTTTTTTTTTTTAAGTGCCAAACTAGTATTGTATAACTTTTGTTATAGTTTTTAAACTACATGTTGTTGACTATCAAATATATTCTGGGCCTAATTTTTAATTCAAATTTAGTAAATATTTACTGAGTGGTCTAGTACATGCTTAACACTGTGCTAAGTGCTAGGGAGAAATAACCATTTTGGTTTTCCCTATCTCTCTCCTTTCTTGTCCTTTTGGCCTACGCACATAATCACTTGATGAAAGATGCCAGCAGGGGAGTACTACCCTCATTTTTTATACACTTGACTTAAATTTATACTCATGGATTTCAAACTCAGAATTCAAATAAATACCAACTATGAAAAGAAATTCACAAGAATCTGTTTTTCTGTAGGGCACTCATCACTGAGGGGTAAAATTTTTCTCGTATGCATCATGAAGGAAGATCCTTTTTCCATGTTGTTGGCAAAACTGTCAATCATCTTGATGAGCAGCAAATAAATGAATGCCCAATGATGGGATTCTGTATTATCCTTAAAAAAGAAATCCATCAACTAAACATCAACAGGTAAATGTTTATACTCGACAGCCATCAATTTCAACTATCCATGCAAAGAGACAGGTGAGCTGGACTGGTAAACCTCGAAATTAGAGCGGTATTAATCGTCTGCTTCCAGCCAATATAAACAGATGTTATTTTTAAACAGGGAAAATCATCTCTTCCGCTGAAATTTATTTGCAGCAGATAATGTTCTGTTACATTTTTAATCAAGCAGATGAAGTTACATTTAAATTGAAAATCTGCTTCACTCAACTAATCAGGCAAGTAAAATTCGGAGATGATTGAATGGCATTACACAGCACACTATTACGGCAGGTAAATTGGGAAATTTACCTGTCACACCACACAGCGTATTGTTCAACCACTGCATCTGCAACCTAGAAGCAAAGCACTAAGACAAAAAGGAAAAGGCATGTTAAACAGACTTATAAATTGATCATATTTTATGAAAACATTATTAAGGTTGCCAGAAAAAATAAATAAATATTTTTAAAAGAAAAAGAGAGGGGAAAAAAAGAAACACTCTCAGGGACTCAAAGAAGATTTACATGGGTTACGCTTATCTACTTCATGTAAATAGCATGCCCGGTTATTCTGAAGATCAAGATACAACTCAGGCTAAGGAAAAGAAGCAAATATTACATCGTGACAAAAAGTAAAGAAACAATGACCACATAATATCAAGAATATGATAGTCAAACACAAGTTAAATAAAATACATCAACAAGAACAGACAAAATAAAATTCTCACTCATTACTGATCAATTTTATACATAAGACATCTAAAAATGTATCAATCCACCCTATTTATAAAAAGATAATTCCATTTTAGTTTCAGTTGTTTCATTCAATAGAATCTCAAAATTTACCTTTGCTGCTTAGTTTTTGTTTTGTTTTGGGATTTTTTTGGTGTATGTGTGGTACTGAGGATAAATTAAAAGTCATTCTGAATTCATACCTCTGAGCTCCACCCCAGCCCTATTTTATTTTTTATTTGGAAATAGGGTCTCATTAAGTTGCTGAGGCTGGCCTCAGCCCCTCTTCCTGTCTTAGCCTCCTAAGTACTGGGATTATAGGCATGTACTACTACAATGGGTTCAAAGCTTGTATTTCTTTTTTTTTTTTTCCTGAGGATTTAATTCAGGGGCATTCTACCTCTTAGCTACACCCTCGTCCTTATTTTTATTTTGAAACAGGGTCTCAATAGGTTGATGAGAGTCTCACTAGTTGAGGCTGTTCTCTAACCTGTGATCCTCCTGTCTCAGCCTCCTAAGTACCAGGATTACAGCATGCATCACCATGCCCAGAACTGCTAGTATTTCTAAATTCAAATACTGCTGCTGCAACAGCTGAACCTCATATCACTGCTTGTAACATTAATGATGAATATTCTAACATAATGTGCAAATATCATGCTACATCTTTTACATTGTAACTGAGTTTTATCCTCACAACATTTATCCCTTTGAAATAAATGGGCTTATTTGCCAACCACTGTGCCTTTTTCTTTCCTGTCTTCATTTCTCTGTTTTCCCTCTTTCCTTCTTTCAGTTTTACCTCCCCTCTTTTTTCATTCTTTTTCCCTTTTGGGGGTTGGAGGACTAAACGGTGTTGAAATAGCAAAACACTGGAATATGGTCTAAGTATTATAAAGACAAATAATGTTACTGTTCTGTATGGAATGAACCTAACTTGATTTTCTATCAAGACTGACATATCCACACCCTGTCATAGGATTAATTAATGAAGATACCTAGAAATCATACACTTATCAGCAAGGTGCCTTAACTATAGAGTATTATTTTCAGTAAATTAATGGTTAGGATTAGGGTTACATATTAGTCTATTTAGTGTTACCATAACACAATACCACAAACTAGGCAATTTAAAAAGAAACATTTCTTACAGTTCTGGAGAATGTTAGAGGGTCACATCAGGTAAGAGCCTTTTATTGCATCATTGCATAGCGGAAGTCATCACAGCAAGACAGAGCAAGTGAGAATGTAGTCAGTGATCTCATAATAAGTGCCCCTCTCTCATTACTTCCTCTAACCCTAATTACTTCCCAAAGGCTCTCACTTTCAAATCACATCAACACAAGAAGTTGGGGATTATGTTTCTAACATAAGAACTTATAGAGGACATATTCAAACCTTAAAACAGTTTAGGCTTACAGAAAAATTGTGAAAATAGTACAAAGAGTTCTCCTATGCCCCATATCCAGTCTCCCCTATGGCATGAACCAATACTGATAACTAAAGTCCATACTTAATCCACATTTTTTGTTTTTACCTAATGTTTTCTTTCTGTTTCAGGATCCTAACTGAATGTCACATTACAATTTAGTTGTCTTCTCTGTTCCTCTTGTCTGTGACAGCATCTCACTTTCCTTTGTTCGTGACAACTTTGTCACCTTTGAGGGATACTAGTCAGGGTTTTCTTTTCTTTCTTTTTTTTTTTTTTTTGCGGTACTGGGGTTTGAACCCAGGGGCATTCTACCTCTGAGCTATGCCCCCAGTCTTACTTTTTTTAATTCTTTATTTTGAAACAGAGTCTCACTAAGTTGTGGAGAGCCTCACTAAGTAGCTGAGGCTGTGAACCCAGATCCTCCCATCTCAGCCTCCCAAGTACTGGGATTACAAGCATGAGCCACCACGTCCGGTTTAGTCAGGTTTTTATAGTATGTCCCACAACTGGGATTGTCCTGATGTTTTTCTCATGGTCAGAATGGGTTATGGGCTTGGGAGAGGAAGAGCTCAGTGGTGGTGTTCTCACCACATCTTACCAAGTACCAACATGATTTATTATTGTGATATAAGTCTTGTCATATTGTGTTCTACCTCAACCTGTCGTCACAAAAATTACATTTATCCTTTTTTTTTTCCCTTGCAGTACAGGGGTTTGAACCCAAGGCATTCTATTCTGAGTTACACCCCCAGCCCTATTTTTTATTCTTTATTTGGAAACAGGGTCTCACTAAGTTGCAGAAAGCCTCACTCACTAAGTAGCTGAGGCTGGCCAGGAACCTGCGATCCTTAGCCACCCAAGTACCTGGGATTACAAGGGTGCACCACCATGCCTGGCTTGCATTTATCCTTTTTTAAACTATAAGACTTCTATAATGATGTATTGCTATTTCTCACTGTTAAAGATGACTGTTTTAATAGCACTTCTCTTTAGGTGTGACTCAATGAGGCAATTCAGTTGTGTTTCCCATAAAAGATGAGTCTGTGTCACTACTTGGCAGTGTTTATTCCAAATCTATAGCTATTTCTAACCTGGCTCCTTGTTTCAAATTTAGTAAAAAACAAGGATCTCAACTTTAGCTGATTAAAACTGTGGGAGGGAAGTTTTTAAAATATTGTGGCCTAGGCCCAATATAATCAGAATTAGCTTTTAAAAACTCACCAGGTTATCTTAATATAGAGCCAGGACAGAGAAGTCCAAGGCTTTGGTTCTATATTGACTGCTATACTACTGGCTGGTCTATCTTCCTATTTATAGCATTCCCAAGTATGATATATTGTTTGAGGTTTACATTTCTTGTGTCTCTTCAGTTCTTCCCTAAATTACCTTGGCTTCAATGAACCCTGTAAATAGCAAGGAAATGGCAATGCTATTTTAATACCAGTAGATTGCTTTAATATTTGAAAATAATCAATTAATATAGTTCATTATATTTTATGTGTCTGCCAACAAACACATAAAAACATCTGACAAAGTCCAACATCCAGAGGCTTGGAGTATAGCTCAAGGGTGGAGAGTATTTGCTTGGCATCCACAAGCCCCTAGGTCTGCTCCTTAGCACCACATTATACATATGCTTTCTCCTAAAGTCAGGAACAAGGCAAATATGTCCCTTTCTAACCCATCTGTTTAAATCTGTACTGAAGGTTCTATTCACTGCAATAAAGCAAGAAAAATAAAATTTATCTGGAATGGAAAGAAAAAAGTACACTGCATTTATGTGCAGATGACAATAACAGAAAATCCAAACAATCTACCAAAAAAATTTCTAGAACTAATGAGTGACTATAGCAAAGATACAGAAATCAAGACTAAGATACAAAAAGTTATTGTAGCTCTGTATACTAGTAACACTAGAAATTGAAATTTAAAAATACTCAAAGATAGCTGGGCATCGTGATGCACACTTGTAATACCAGTACTTGGGAGGCTGAGACAGGAGGATTGCAGGTTTGAGGACAGCCTCAGCAATGTAGTGAGACTCTCACCAACCTATCAAGACCCTTTTTCAAAATAAAAAATAAAAAGGTCTGGGGGGTGTAACTCAGAAGTAAAATGCCCCTGGGTTCAATCCCAATATCACCAAAAATATTCAGGGATAAATTTAACAGAAGATTTATATATCAAAACCATAAAACTGTTGAAAGAAATTAAATAAGACTTAAATAAGGAGATATATCATGTTCATGAACTATAAGACAAAATATTTTTAACATGCCAATTCCCAATTAATATAGTTTCAATATAATCCCAATTAAATTCTCACATTTTCTTAAAGAAATTACTTTTAAAATTTGTATAGAAATGTAAAGAAGTGTGTGTGTATGTGTGTGTGTGTGTGTGTGTAAAACTGGGAATTAAACCCAGGGACATTCTACTTCTGACCTACATCTCCAGCCCTTTTTATTGTTTGTTTTTGAAAAAGGGTCTCATTAAATTGCTGAAATTGGCCTCACACTTGTTATCCTCCTGTCTCAGCCTCCCAAAGTACTGAGATTATATGTGTGTGCCACCAGGCCTGGATGCCAAAAAACTGAAAAAGAACAAAGTTGAAGGACTAACACCATCTAATTTGAAGACTTATAAAGTGACAGAATCAACAGAGTATCATACTGGCATCAAGACAAACAAATAGGTAAACAGAATACAACAGATTCCAAAAACAGACCACATACATATGGGTGTGTGTATTTGGGATGGAACCCAGGGCCTTACATATGCTAAGCACACACTCCACCACTGAGCTACACATCCAGCCCATGGACAACTGATTTTCAACAAAAACGCAAAGATAATTCAATAGGGAAAAGATAATTTTTCCACAAACGGTGGTAGAACAGTTAGATATTCATATGCAAAAAAAGAAGTTTGATTTATACTTCACATTACACAAAAATTAACTCAAAGTGAATTACAGACCCAAATGTTAAACCTAAGATGGTTAGCTCTTTATTAAAAATAGTAGAAAACAAGCCGGGCGTGGTGGCGCACACTTGTAATCCCAGCATTTGGGAGGCTGAGATGGGAGGATCCGGGTTCCCGGCCAGCCTCAGCTACCTAGTGAGGCACTCCGCAACTTAGGAGACCCTGTTTCAAAATAAAGAATTAAAAAAATATAGGACTGGGGATATAGCTTGGAGGTAGAATGCCCCTGAGTTCAACTTCCAGTCCTGAAAAAAAAAAAAATAGTAGAAAACAACTATAACCCTTGGTTAACTAAAGCTATCTGACACCAAGAGCATAATCCACAAAAGAACAAACTGACAAATTAGGTTTCAAAATTGATAACTTTTTTTTTTTCCCAAAAGAAACCATTAGGTGAATAAAAACCAAGGCAGAGTTTGGATAGATGGCAAAGAAACACACAAAAGATTCTTAACATCACCAGTCATTAATACAAATTTAAAAATCACAAAATTAAACTAGTGCACAAGTATTAGAATGACTAAAATTAAAAACTGACCATAGCATGTGTTAGCAAGGATATGGAGAAACTAGAAGTCTGATACACTGCTGTATGTAAAATGGTAAAACTACTTCAGAAAACTGGAACTGACATTTTCTTCAAAAGATGAAAGCATTAGGTTTATACAAAAATTTGTGCTAAAATGTTCTTAGTAGTTTCATTTGTAATAGCTAAAAACTGGAAATTACTCAAATGTCCATCAATAAGTGAACAGATAAATTGGTATCTCCATATAATTAATATAATAAAAGATTGATACTTACTACCTTACAGATGAATCTTAAAATAATTATGATCGCTCAAATAGCCAACCTTGTTCTACTCCAAAAAATGTATTTCTACTCTGATTCCACTTACATAAAATTTTCTAAAATGTAGAATTAATCTATCATGACAGAAAGCAATGGTTCCCTGGGGGTGGAGGAGGGTATGGAGAGGCAGAAGCCAAGCATTACAAAGGGACATGAGGAAACTTATGGAGGTTTTGTTAGATTCACTATCTTGATTAATGGTGATGGCTTCCTGTGAATATACTTGTCAAACTGCTTATTTTAAACATGTGCAATACATCAATTATGCCTTGAAGTTGTTTGTAAAACCACCACTTTGCTAACAGCTATCTTATATTTTACTCCAATTTTTATTCAGAGCTAGTTTCTGAAGTTATCTCTACAACTTTCCAAAGTATCTAACTGCAGTCACTCACAGAATCTTAAGGAGGAGAAACTTAGATTGGCTATCAAGGAGTCAATACTTGCCTGTTCAAACTCAATAAACATTTGTTGTTTGCCAAAACAATGTCTTGAAGGGTCACATATAGAATTGCTAGCTCTTAAGAGAAATTTGAGAAAAGTTCCATCAAGTAAAGTTCTGTAGTTATACAGACCTGGGCTCTAAATACTCAGTAAATTGCAGCTGTCATAAAAAAAAAGGACCGAATTTACATTGGCATATCACTGGGCCTGAAACTTTTCATCTAGAACACGAGAGCACTGGCCTTGAAGCAATGATCTCCAATGACTATGTCCCAGCCTAACACTCATAGACATGTTAAAATAGATTCTTGGGCTTCACCTGAAAATTCTGGGCTAGATAACCTTTTAGAGGACATTCTTCTTACACCATTCTTTAAGCAATATGCCCACAGGATTTTTCAACTGGGATGTCTGAAAACCATAAGGTTAAAGAAAGGTAGCACTATGGTATTTTGTATAAGGTACACCACAGAATGCCCTAATGTTTGATGTTTAAGGGAATCCCTTTAATTCCTACTGATTTGGAATATAAAGGCTTTCATTTTTTTCAGTTAAGTTTGGAGCCTAGTTCTTATTATGAATAGATTACTTCTAATTGTTGCATTTCTAGCTTTCACTCCATTTTGTACTTGCCAGAGATCCTAAGGATTGATTAGTTTTCCTGGTGTATTTCTGATTATACTAAAGCAATTCTCTCCTCAATAATCTTGGGAGACATTAGAGCTGATGGTTCTACAGACATTCTGCAGAGCCAAAGATGTCCCAGATTCTTGTACCTTCCAAATAGAATAGCAATGGTTATAGGAATAGAAATACAAAGACTTCTGTTTGAATCTTTTTGATTATCTGAAAGACCTTCAGAGCTTAGTGGAGGAAATAATTTTCAGAAAATCTCATAAAAATCATTAAGATATAGTACTAATGTCAGCTATAAGAACTGATCAAGTTCGACCCTAACAAAAGAAAAAAGTTCTCATACTGTCACCTCATCTTTGGAGTACAAAAATACCATCCATTTTTTTAAATACTAAAGTTAAAATAAACCAGGCATGGAGCCATATGCCTGTAATCCTACTATTCAGAAGGCTAAAACAGGAAGATCACAGGTTCAAGACCAGCCTCAGCAATTTAGCGAGACTCTCAGCACCTAGTAAGACCCTGTTTCAAAAGAAAAAAGTAAAATAGGGCTGAGGGTGTAGCTCAGAGGTAGAATGTCCCTGAATTCAATCCCTAGTAAAATGAATAAATAAATACATTAAAAGTATCATTCCAAGCCGGGTGTGGTGGCGCACCCTTGTAATCCCAGCATCCGGGAGGCTGAGACCGGAGGATCCGGGTTCGCGGCCAGCCTCAGCTACCTAGTGAGGCACTCCGCAACTTACTGAGACTCAGTTTCAAAATAAAGAATAAAAAATAGGGCTGGGAGTATAGCTCGGAGGTAGAATGCCCCTGAGTTCAACTCCCAGTACTGCAAAAAAAAAAAAAGTATCATTCCACCCCACTACCAAACTGGTTTCTTATATTACATGATACAGTAAATGAATTCTTTAAAATGTTTTTAGAAAATACAGTCATGTTAGGTAACCATATATTGTTAATATTTGTTTAAATATTCTAAAGATAAATTAAAACATTTTCATAGCCAGTAGCATCAAATTATTGTAGTTCAATTCTGAACTTAGTCTTTATCCTAAAGTTTTATTAAAATTCTGCTCCTCTGGACATAATAGCAATTGAAAATCTGTTTCAAAAAGGATTATATGACTCAGAGAAAAACAGAAAAATATACCTGTTAAAGTATGAATAAATGTGAACAGCATGCAGATTGACTTTTATCTCTAAACTTTATTTCTGATTGTTCCCCAAACAGACATGCCAACGATTTTAATACTCTGGGTATTTTTTGTGCCACCAGGCAAAGTAACCTAATTCTCTTAATTCCTGGAATTGGCTGCTGTTCCAAAACTATGAAGATTGCACTGAAAGTGGCTATGGCATACTATAATACAATTAATAGGCTACAGAAAGAAAAATAAGCTTAATTTTATTCAGCAAACTAATATATTCTGTTGCCATTTGCAAACCAGTTTACAAACAAACTACTGGCTGCCCCATATTCCTTGATCTTTCACACATTCTGTACAAAATCATTCTTCTAAAAATGGATTCTAAGAATAAAAAGATGAAAAGGTTACCACACATTTTATAACTTATATATTTTGTTAACAAACATATTAGTCAATCTACCCCAAAGAGAGAAAACTTTTCACATTAGCAAAATATAGGCATTTGTTATGTTCATTAATAGTGAAAATAAAAGGTATAAATCTCAATTTCTTAAACTATTCAACATAATTACTCCCTTCCATGGTCCCTACAGATAATCCTTCCACACTTCTCTCACATTCTCTTTTCCTTAACCACTACCACATAATCAAAACCCATTTTAGTTTTTTGTTCTTTCCCCCTTTTGCCTCACTCATCACAAGTAGTTCTGCCTACAGGTTCTTATTACTGTGATGCTCAGTGCTTAAAACCAAACAACTTTCTTGGGTCTATTAATACCCCCAAACATTTTGGGACCCAGAAACAGAAAAAGAAACTATATATACAATATGTATCCATTCCTTGGAGCATTTTAATTGGTCTCCATCCAAGAATGCTGCTTACATTCAAAATGTCACAATAAATGCTCATTAAAAAAACCTCTACTTAACTCATTAACTTAAATAACCAATGCTTTGAATTTGTTTCATAAAATATATTGATGCTACAAAATACTAAATGATTTTAAGGCCACTTACGAATTCACCTATTCATTTCTAATTCAACCAGTTGAAGTACATGCTTTCCAAGTATATGCTGTATATACTCCAAAGAACATGGGAATGCAGCTATCTCTTCAAGGCATGATTTTATTTCCTCTGGTTATATACCCATAAGTGAGATTACTGGATCATCTGGTGGTTTTCAATCTTTTGAAAAACCTGCACACTGTTTTCCATAATGGCTGTCCAATTTACAATCCCATCAACAATGTACAAAGGTTTCCTTTTCTCCACATCTTCATCAATACTTATTATCATTTGTCTTTTTGCTAACAGCTACCCTAACAGGTATGAGGTGATACCTCATTGTGGTTTTGATTTGCATTTCCCTGATGATTAGTGAGGTTGGGCACCTTTTCATATACCTACTAGGCATTCTATCTTTGAGCTATACCCTCAGCCTTTTTTATTTTTCATTTTGAAACAGGTTCTAAGTTTGAAACAGGTTCTGGCTTTGAACCTGTGATCCTCCGGTGTCTGCTTCCCAAGAACTGAGATTATAGGCATGTGCCATCATACCTGGCTCCTTTGCCCATTTTTTAATTGAGTTACTTGGGTCTTTTCCTATTGAGGTCTATATGTTCCTTATGTATTTTGGATATTAGTGACCTATCTATGATTTACATTTTCTCCCACTTCATAGGTTAATTTTTCATTTTGTTGACTTCTTCCTTTGCTATGCAGAAACTTTTTAGTTTGATATAGTCCCATTTGCTTATTTTAGACTTTGTTTACTATTCTTTTGATGGCATATCTAAAAAATCATTGCCAAGACCAATGTCAAGGAGCTTTTTCTTGACATGTTTACTGTTTCACATCTTACATTTAAATCTTTTTTTTTTTTTTTTTTTTTTTTTTTTTTTTTTTTTTTTTTTTTTTTTTTATTGTGGTACTGGGGATTGAACTCAGAGGCATTCTACCTCCGAGCTATACCACAGCCCTATTTTTTATTCTTTATTTTGAAACAGGGTCTCACTAAGTTGCGGAGTGCCTCACTAGCTAAGGCTGGCCACGAACCCAGATCCTCCAGTCTCAGCCTCCCAAATGCTGGGATTACAAGCATGCACCACCATGCCCAGCTTTACATTTAAATCTTTAATCCACTTTGAACTGATTTTTATGTAGGTGTAAGACAAGAGTACAATTTCATTATTTCACAGGTGGATATTCATTTATTGAAAAGACTATTCTTTTCGCATTGCATATTCTTGGCACCACTGACAAAGATTAGTAGAACTTATACATTTAGGTTTACTTCTAGGCTCTCTATTTCACTGGTCTAGGTGTCTGTGTGTATGCCAGTACCATTCTGTTTTAACTACTATAACCTTATAATATGCCTTGAAATCAGTTAGTGTGGTATCACCAGCTTTGTTCTTTCTCCAGATTGTTTGGTGATCTTGAGTCTTTTGTGGGTCCATATTAATTCCAGGATTACTTATTCCATTTCTGTTAAAAAATGTCATTAGAATTTTTATAGGGATTGCATTTATATAGATGGCTTTAACAATATTAATTCAATATTAATTCTTTCAATTCATGAACAAAGTATTTTTTCCTGTGTCTTCTCCAATATCTTTCAGGGATGTTTTAGTTTTCAGTGAACAAATCTTATACTTGGCTAAACTTATTCATAAGTATTTTATTCTTTTAGATGCTATTGCAGCTGGAATTGCTTTATTTCTTTTTCATACAATATATAGAAACACAACTGATTTTTTTCCATGTTAATTTGCATCCTGCAAATTTACTAGTCATTTATTATTTATAATAGGTAATTGGTGAAATCTTCAGGGTTTTCTATACAAGATCATGTTATCTGTAAATTTTTATTTCTTCTGACTTGAATGACTTTTTTTTTTTCCTTGCCTAATTGCTCTGGCCAGGACTTCCAATACTATGTTGAATAGAGGTGGTAAGAACAGGTATCCTTGTCTTGTTCCTGCTTTTAGAGGAAAAGTTTTCAGCTTTTCACCACTAAGTGTGTTATTAGCTGTGGATGTATCTTAAATGACATTTATTAAGTTGAGGTACATTCCTTCTACACCTAACTTGATCAGTTTTTTGTTGTTGTTTTTTATTTTTTATTTTATTTTTTGCGGTACTGGGGACTGAACTCGGGGGCATTCTACCTCCGAGCTATACCCCCAGCCCTATTTTTTATTCTTTATTTTGAAACTGAGTCTCACTAAGTTGGGGAGTGCCTCACTAGGTAGCTGAGGCTGGCCGCGAACCCAGATTCTCCGGTCCCAGACTCCCGAATGCTGGGATTACAAGCATGTGCCACCATGCCCGGCACTTGAGCAGTTTTTATCATGAAAGGATGTTAAGTTTTTACAAATCCTTTTCCTGTATCTAGTGAGATATATTTTTATCCTCCATTCTATTAATGTGTTAATCACATTTACTGCTTTGCATACGTTGAGCCATCCTTGCATCTCAGGGATAAATCCCATGCAACTGTGGTGTATGATCTTTTTAATGTGCTATTGAATTTGGTTTGCTTGCATTCTGTAAAATATTTTTATAGCTATGTTCATCAGGAATATAGTCCTATAAATTTATTTTCTTGTAGTGTCCTTGTCTGACTTTGGTAATGGGTTAACACTAGCCTCATAAAATGAACCTACAAGTGTTCCTTCCTCTTCAATTACTTTGGAAGAATTTGAGAAGAATGGTATTTATCTTTTTTTTAAATTTCACTAAAAAAAAAAAAAGCTATTCATTCTATTCTCCCTATTTTAAATGTTTTCCTCTCCTTTCCTCCTATCCCTATCTCCAGGGAATCCACGCTTTCTCTTTCAATTAAGTTCCAAGTTAAATTTAATATTTTCTTCCCTCATGAAGTCTTTTACTTTTTCAACAAGAGATAAAAATTTCTCTTGTCTTTAAATACAAATAAACTTTATATACTTCTCAATTATTATATTCAAGTTATCACTGCATTTAATATCTTATATCTGAGTCCTATATGCTTACATTAGACAACTGGATATGAAACCTTTTGGTCTTATATTCTTAAAAATTACTGAGCACCCCAAAGCCTTTCTCATGTGTTTTATATTTATCAATATTTTACCATATAAGAAATTAATGCTAATTGTTTTAATATGTATTGGTTCAACTTAATAAATTAGTTACATTAATATAAATTTTTATGAATGATATTTTCAAAATAATTTTTATTACTATGAGTGGCATTGTCTTAAACTTTACAATACTCTTAATGGCTGGCCTAGTAAAATATTTTTTTTAAAAAAGCAACAATGAAATCTTATCTATCTACATATTCCCATTAACTAGCTAAAAAGCTCAGTTTCAGTTATCAGAGTAAGAAAGCTTGGCTTACAATATAACTGTGGTCATCTTTTTTTTTTTTCTTAATATGCTTTCATTGGTGCATTATAGTCTCATATCATAATGCAAATCAAGTTGAAAGAGACAGACATGCACATATCACTTGGCGGGCCCCGCCCTGTGGTCATCTTTTTAATGATGATTTATTTTCTCAGAAATTTAACAACTTAAAGCCAAGTCAAAAAACATATTGTTCGTGGTGGCTCACGCTTGTAATCCCAGCATTTGGGAGGCTGAGACCAAAGGATCCGGGTTCGCGGCCAGCCTCAGCTACCTAGTGAGGTCCTCCACAACTTAGTGAGACCCTGTTTCAAAATAAAGAATAAAAAATAGGGCTGGGGGTGTAGCTTGGAGGTAGAATGCCCCTAAGTTCAATCCCCAGTACCACAAAAAAGCCCCCAAAAACAAAAAATACAACATATTGTTAAGATCTTTTATGACCATTTATCTATTCTCCTATAGAAAATATTTTTTTAAAAAATTTGCCTCCATTTATATCCAATCAACAATTAAACATATTTGCTGGGTTTACAAGGAGGTTGTAAAATATAATCTCTCCCTTCAGGAATTAACACAGACCAGAAGACAAGTTCAAGAAAAACTAAAATAGCCTTTTTATAGCACCAATGTATATTAATCTATAATTTTAAAAAGAAATATCTAATGTTAATATATGCATTTGGAGAAAATTCATGGAAAGAGCTTAAACCAAAAAAGAGAAGAAATTTAATTCAAATAAAAATTCAGAAGAGAAGGGAATAAGAAAGGCAAATCATAGCTTAAACCCAAATAATCCATCAAAAAATCTGATGTAGCCTACCTGATCCCAGTATGCAGCCTACCTAAGATTTTTAGCAAGCCTTCCACCAAATAAGCCAAAGTAGAAAATAACAGCTAACACACAAGTAACAGTAATCTGTATCCCATCTACTTAGGAGGCTGACGCAAGAGGATCACAAGTTCAAGGCCATGCTAGGCATATCAGGAACACTCTGTCTGAAAATAAAAAATAACAGAGGCTGAGAATATAGCTCTGTGATATAGCACCCTAGGTTCAAATCTCCAGTAATTTAAAAAATAAAAATAAAAAAAGGAAACGCTAAAGGTTATTTTGAATGAATACTTAAAAATAATTCCTCTTTTTTTCTACTCTCCACCCCACTTAAAAAAAAAAAATCTGTATTTATATATGGTGTAATGTTATTTTGGATGTTATTACAATGACTGGTGCAAAAATATGCTTTCCTATTTCTGTACTGAGGCATACCTGTTTCTGGCACATATTTATTATTTACTCTCTTTTGTGATATAATCTGACCTACAGAATATATCAAGGGCAATTATTGTCACTTTAAAAAAGAAAAATAGATTAAAACAATATCCTCAGCACAAAAGTAGAATTACAATTTAAATGAAATTTCAGATTTAATATATCCAAACAGTTTAAGTTAAATGCAAAAAAGAATTTTGTTACCAAATGTAAATAGTTAAAGCTGATTGTTTATTGGTGCTCGACATATGTAGAATTTATCTCTCTACATCAGACTCTAAAATTCACTATCTAGAAAGATCAATGAGAAAGTAAAATACTCTGGTGTACAGGTGTCCCAAAGTTCTTGTCAATTCCCATTCCATTTCTCTCCATCCCCCTTCTCCAACCTGATTAAAAACCTAAAAAAGAGCCCAACTGAGAATCCCACGGCCACATACTGGGCATCATTGTAGTCCTAGTGATCCTCCTTTCCTCAGGAGCATTCATTTCTAAAACCTTAATGACACTCTGTCACATTCTCATGAAAAGAAGAGGAAAAACTGCCATTAAAGGCTGTGTTCATTATAATCAGTGACTTCTTAAAAATGTTTGTAGTCAAGCATTGATGTATCTTGGGGACTTCTTTCAGAGCTTGAGTCTTTTAGCAGCTTCTAAATATTTCAGGAAATTTCTGTGTATAGGAAATTATGAGAAATGCTTGCAATTGTTCGGGGGATTTTAAGCAAAAAAAGAAAAAAGAGAATGGCAATACTGCATTTCTGTGTTTTCTATTTGCTATTTACAGCATCTGTCAAAGCAACTTAAATATATTTTTATATAAAGGCAATCTGACACATAAACCATTAAGAAGCTCAAACGGTAGTAATATCCTCAAAGTGGCGTATATTACATGCAAAATACTATAAGAAAATAAGAATACAGATGAATCAAAATTATTCTATTCTATATATGATGTGAACAAATAATGTCACCCTAACTTTCTTCCTTGATCAAAACAGTCTTTCTCCCTAGGTGAGAATAGTTCTTAGGAATTCTCCCATTCTAAAAGACTAGACAGATTTCAGAAAATATAAGGTACTGAAAACCAGCATCTGATTCTACTTTGGTCAGTTTTGTTTGTTGGGGGGGGGGAGAGGGCATTTTCTCCTTATATTTTTGAGAGAAAGAAGGAAAAAGCAAAATATAATTGTCTTTCCTCAAAATTGTGTGATGTTTAGGATACCCAGTAAAAAATATTCTTAAAGGTACTATATTCAACTCAACTAATATGAAACTCAAATTTCTTTAGAGATAATGAACTATAAAGTATTTATCTATTTCTTATGAGTTCCCCAAATTTATGAAATAAAATACTATATCAAACTCTATAAGGTAATTGTCTATTTAGTTAACTTTAAAGGAATTAAAAACTATAAGGAGAAGGTGAAATTGAGACTTCAAAAGTAATCAATTAAAGAAAGGATGTAATAATTAAAGAAATAGCTGGCCTTGCTATTTGTATTTTTTTGGGACACCTAATTTTCTGCCATCAATTTGAATATTGTTCAGAGAGCACAAATCATCAGAGAGTACAAATCAAAGCTCAATAAAGTTGAACTTTGGTTCTCAACTTTTAGAAACCTGTGAAGGCATTTAAGAAAAAAAAAAAAGAAAGTACTGTGGAACATCAATTAAATCTGTCCATAAATCCGAAGTTGGGAAATACTGGTTTAAAAAAACCAAAATCTCAATTCTATAACAAATGTCTTTCTACTGCAACTAACATCGCAAAGGGTTATCTTTCTAACAAGTATAACACCTTTATAATATCAAAATAAACACAAATCTTAAAAAATTTGTATAGAACTGCAAAATCTTCCCTTTCAAATGGACACTAGGAGTCTGAAGAACTCATCTGAAAAACACTGCCATACTTGAAAAAGAATTAGAATCTGCTGTCCCGCTAAAAATATGGCATTGTATCTTTCCCTTGACACCTCTATTCCACAAAGCAGCAGTGTCTTTCCTCTCCTGCAACCCCACAGCTCTCTTATGCCACAGATCCCTTGTCTCTTCTTCTAGAGTCTGTGAAGTCAGGGTCCATACCTGACTCATCTGTGTGTGTACTAGTGTCCCTCGCAGAGTGGCGCAGCAGGCCCTGATCACCTGTTGACTAAATGAATGGACACAAAATATACTAGGGGGCTAATATTTGCTGTCTCAGATCATCCATGTCTTTGTTTCCAACCAGTATTACAGATAACCAAAAATTTATGGACTTTTCAATTCAATGCCTACAACATGTCTATATGGTAAAAACAGCAAGAGTTTTCTCTTTTCTTTTCCAATATGAAAAAGCAAATGCTGGTAATTTAAGATACCAGGTAAAAGTCAGTGAAAGATACCGAAATAAACACTACATCAGTGCTCTAACAGAGCATTTTTATAAAATGGAAGCAAAGAGTTCCTTTTCAGTCAAACTTCAACATGTTATAACATAAAATTTGTAATAAATAGAATGCCAGTAAAAATTAGCTTTCGTGACTTTAAACCTAAACATGTCTTAAGTAGTCAATAGGCCTAGCATGAACCAATAAAATCACAATATATAATGACTATTTTGTGTATAGTACTTTTCAGGCAAAGCACTAAAAAAAGAAAAGAAACCCATCAAATACAGTAAGTCAAACTAAAATAACACTTTCTATTTTGATCAAAAGCCACAAACATTTGATCTGCATTAAAAAGTTATTTAAAAATGAATTCTAAGTTACTACATACTCAAAAACTGGTGGTTTCTTAGATACTAATAAAAAGCACAGAAAGTCATTTATACTGCAGGAAATATAAAAGCCCAAACTGTTAAAGCTTTGGATATAAAATTTAACTAGTGGAATGAATTACTGGATCTCTATTTTCATCCTACTCACTATTCACTAAGCTTCCACTAATTTCTTGGGATTTCGATGGGTCCCTCCACACTCTTGCTTTAATTTAATGTAATAAATAAAATAATAAACCCCTTTCTCTGTATCACCCAATATTAGACATTAAAAAAAAAAAAAAAAAAAAAAAACATTTTCCCCCTGTATCTGTTAAGCCTTACCTGGTTAGACACTAAAAACAAAGCATTATGTAATAGTAGTTTTGTTTAAAACATTTGTCAATTACATTACAATTTACAATGTTTATTACGAGAGCTTCATTTATAAAAGAAAGAATATTCTTTAAAGGTCTTAAAAATGAAACAATATTACTTTAAGTTCCCAAGCATCCACTGAAATGTTTTTAAAATAGCATAATCTGAAGGTGTTTGAGTATCAATTAAAGGAACAGGGTACAATTATTAACAGGGTAATTACTTATTAAATTGACACATATCATTCAACTATTTACAAATATTACTATTACATGAGAGATAAGAAACAGAAGCCCTAGAAAATTATCTTTAGGTTAGTTGGTTTTATAGTTATTCGAATGTTAATTTCTAGATTTACTCTATCAGACACCTTAGGTCAATTCAACTTTAAGTATTTTAAGTTGCAAACAGCTGATGCTACATCTAAAAAATATTAGGTACATCAATAATTTTAAATTACTTAAGTAATAATTTTATATCATTTAAAACATATTAAATTATAGATATATCTGCTGAGCCAGATTTTCAAACTAACATGTGCTTTACTTCTTTTGGCTTCCTCAGAAGTTGAATACAGCCAGACATGATGGCACATGCTTGTAATCTCAGTACTTGGGAGGCTGAGACAGGAAGATCTCAGGTTCAAGGACAATCTCAGCAAGTAGTGAGACTCTCATCAACCTAGTGAGACCCTGTTTCAAAATAAAAATAAAAATAAAATAGACTGGGGGTACAGCTCAGAGGTAGAATGCCCCTGGGTTCAATCCCTAAAAGAAAGGTAGGAAAGAGAAGGGAGTTAGGGAGGGAGGGAGGAAAGAGGGAAGGAGGAGGCTGGAGGTATAGCTTGGAGGTAGAATGTCCTGGGGATCAATCCCTAGTACCACCAAAAAAAAAGTTGAATACAAAAAAATAAAATGAAAAATGAAATTTTCTTTTTAAATATGTCCTTTTCCATCCATACTACAAAGCCATTAAAGACTTCTCTTATTTTCCAAAGATCTTGAGACAATGTTGAGTAGCAAAAACCAAAAAAACCCAACAACCAAAACACACACACACACACACACACACACACACGCACACGCACACACACACACGCACACACATATACAAAACAACTTCTCCATTTGATGAACAAATCACCAGAGAAAGTAACTGCTGATGTACTTTCCATTACTTGAAATCTTCTGGCAACTTAACACAGCCACCATACATTTTTAGATTTTAAAAAGGGAAGTGGGATAAGTAAAGGGAGACTGCTAAACAATAATAAAGAAGGTTTACTATAAGGTCAAAACTAAGGTTTTTCACTTGAGTCTAAGTACTTTTCAAATTATAATTAAAAAGTAAGAAAAATAGCATATATAGACTTTATAGAAATGTGTTTCTCAGAAACAGGATACACAAAAAACAAAAAGCAAGAGCTATCCAAAAACTAAGTTTAAAACCAATTTGTCAGAATCTATATGCTGTATAATTATTTGGATCATAGGGTATTCAATTCCATAATACAGCAATCTATATACCAAAAAACTTAGGCAGTAAGCAAAAGACTTAGAACAGTATAATCTAAACATGGTACATCAAACAATCTGAGATAAATTAAGAAGTTCTTCTTAAAGATTAAGTTAAAACACTAATCACATTTTTTGAATTAATATATAATTTCTAACATTGAAACAAATCAAGGACAAGGCTGAATCAGCCTATAGCCATGTTCCTTTAAAGGTGAAAGTGTATGTTGCGTATGTTTCAACAAGATAAGAACTACTGTCCCAGATAATTACCTACTAGCAAAATAACTCAGCTTTTAATTTTGGGTTTATTCCTTTCTTTTAGCGGAAATCAATATCTCCAATACAATCTGTAAGAAAAATTTTTCTCCAAAATTTTACTGAGGTAAATGTTAAATGAGGAATGTTACTCAATAAGAGACTTATTTTAATAAGAATGTTTAAGTCAAGGTTCTAAAGCAACCACCAATTTAATAAGCTGGGTATATTCCTCTTTTCTGAACTCACAAGATTTGACAATTTTACTTATTTATAATATCACAAAAAATCAACTTTCAGGATCCTTCCTTATAAATTAAGGCTTATTTATACCTGGCAACTATTTTTATTCTAGAATTCTTATGTTCTGCCTTTAATAATTTAATCTATGTTTCTAACTTAGAAACTAGAAGGGATTTTTAATTTTGAAATTTCTTGCTGTAATGCTCCCCCTGGCCAATAACTACTTATTCATAGCAAAAATGAATATAATTTTTTTAAATGTATATAAGAATATGAAGAAGTCTAAAAACATAAAATTATTACTTGATATATTAAAGGTATTCTATTTTTAAGACTAAAGAAAAATGCAGTAGGAAAGGAAAATTCTTAGCAATTTAGTTAACATCACCATTTTCTTTGCCAATTTTCAGTATGTTCCATTTTTTAATCAAGGTCTACATATCTGAAAAGTTGACTGCTTATTAAAACTCTCAATGAATTTAAAAGCATTGCTATAAAACTTTTCCTTAGTACATTCAGTCCCTTAACTAATCAAACAATGAAACAAATATTACAAGAACAAGGTTGACAAAAAATCATAATGAACCTCTCAGATGAGAAACTAATTGGTACTAAGTACACAATGGCTTACATTTAATCCTGTTAATAACCACACAAAAAAAGAAATAAAAGACTCACTTTTCAGTCATCTCTCTGGACCACTGGGCTAAAATAACAGCATGACTAAATCTGACATTGACCCCGTGGCCCTGCTAGGAGTTAAAAGAATTCCTTTGAGCCTTCTGAGGCCTGTTTTCAACTGTTCCAGAAAGGGTGGGCTAGTCATACACACTTGTTAGCCTTCTTTACAGTAACAGGTCAAATTAGAAATGGTCATATACTCTGTAATATATACTAGCTCTTACTTTGGACTTGAAGTCTATACCTTACAACAAAAGCTTCAAAAGAATGATAAAATAGCTATAGCTGGCTAATAAAATGTCATAAATGGATGAAATATAACTGGAATAATGAGAACTTATTGAAACAATACAGTTGAAAATAAATTTTTAAAGCAAAAAATAAAAATATACCCAAATTAAAAAAGACTGAAACTGAGATACAACACCAAAACAAATTACTAAACTTTCAAAAAGAAAAATATCATGCATAATTTTTTCTAGATTATCATAAAACAGTTTTCAGTAAGCCTACTGAATTAAAATATACTTAATTACTTTGTGAAGTTTTACTGGCTTTTGTGACACAAATAACATAGTGTCAAGATTATTTAAATCTGCCTGAAAGCAATTACTTTTTCCTTTTCATCCTTTTCAAAAAATAACTTAGGACTTCCAAGAAAGGAGATACTAACAACTCACAGCTTTTTCTCTACTTGCTATACTTGATACGGTTTTTCTAGTTCTAGTATTAATACTTTATTTTCTAAAATAGGCATTATTCCTATTTCACAAAGTCTAATCACTAAAAATTATAAAAAGTCAACCACTATTATACTATGTATTTGCCTTGTCTCTGAAATTTAAAAAAATTACTCCAATTTACATCAATATTTAAAGTTAAAAGGTCAAAATTTTCTGAATACTGAAAGCCAATAGATGTCCTTATAATACTAAGAAATAAAATTACACAACAAGGCATACTTGAATTCTATGTAGTCTCTGTGGCAAAATATGAAATTTAATTTTGTATAATTCATTTTCTACACTTAGGCTTTTCATATTAATAAAGTCAAAGAAATATTACCTAACAAAACTTGTGACTTAATTGAACAGTAGTATTTAACTCAAGGCATTGTTTTGTTAATTTATAAAGGCTTAAATTAATTTAGGATAAAGACCTGGGGTAAAATTTTAATAATTATCAGAATCAAACTTTCTGAAATATGTTAAGTAAGAGAGCTCAAGTACTCTGTGTTTTGAAAATATAAAATGACATAGGTATCTCCACCTGTTAGACAACAATATTTTAGTGGGGATGTTCTCTTCCCCCCAATTCTTGTTCCATCCTCACCTCCATTTTTCTAATTCATAGGACATTATTTTTCAGGAAGTTCCAATAACCAACTAGAACACTGAAACATAAAAACACCAAGCAATAAGAAAACTACAAAATATTTCACAAACAACTCCAATTTTATGTCCAACTCAAAGTCTACTTTTTTGAACAAAAAACTCTAAAACTAAACAGTTTCCATACCCTATAAAGTAATTTTACCTTCACTGGCTTACCTTCACAGCATTTTTTCTTTTTGGCCTAAAAAATCATGAAAGTATTTCCATTATACTTTAATAGTTACTATACATGTTTAGTCATTCAGTTTTAAAAGAATCTTCCACCCACTGCCAAAAGAAAAAAGAGAGGGAGAACAAAAAGGAAATCCCACAAAATGAGAATTTCAAATAAAGACTGGAAAAGGCATCAAGCAATCATGACCTTTAAAAAAAAAAGTTGTCTGACAACTGTCTGTGAAGTTTAATAGCATAAAGGCACTTCACCAGTCTCTTTTCTTAATAAATTTCAAGACTGACTCTATAGTACTCTCCAATAAGGCCATACACAATAAAACCGGGTTATAAGCTTTAAGTAGTAACATTTTCCATGAACACGTGCTAGTAAAATGTGCTAACAGAAAGCTGTTATTTTTAAAGCTACATACTTTTATAGCTGTATCACTTTTCATATCATAAATTATACCCTGATTTGACGTATATACTAGCAATAAAGATATTTATTGTGTTTCTTAGTAATTACATATGAACATCAAATGTAAGCTTATGATATCTTTTGAAATACTAATCAGAATAAAGGGAAATAATTTTTAAAAATTTATGAAGACTACATAACTATGATCAAAGAGTAGAAATTCAAAAGATTATTTTAATTGCCATGAATAAACAACACCTAGTTTATCAGATACGAGGATGCATTTTCTTCTTTGAAACTCTTGATTTTTTAAAAAATTATTTCTTGAGAAGTCATTTCATCGAAACCAAAATTTAAAACACGATAAATAGAAAAACAGTAAAAATAAACAAAACTAATGTTAATTGTTTCTTGGTAATCAAATTCTGTAATTCAATCTCATCTTAAAGACTACTAAAACCTGTAACAGACATAGAAAGAAATCTTGCTCCTGCCATTCCCAAAGTACTCATACATCCCAAAGTACCCATACAAAAAGTGCATTTTACATTCCTCATTGCCCTGATGTATAAAAATTACACCTTATCAAAATTACCTTTGTTCCTCCTATCTATCAACATTAGAACGGCTTTTACACTATTAACAGTATATCATATCTTTCTGGGGTTTTTTTTGATAGATGAGGAAATCATTAGAATTTTTAAGTGGTAAAAAATGATATTATTTTCATTAAATGAATAAAAAATTGTTAAGTATGCTACTATGTTATGCCACCCTCACAACACTATAAAATAGAAGTGGCTTTGATAGCATTAATTTGGTATTTTAAAGTCTTCATATACTAATAAAAAATATTTTGGAGGGCTATTGGGACTAGAAGCTTCGAAGTTTTCCTTTATAACAATAATTACTCAATATTTAAATTGCTACAGCACTTCTCCAAAGATTTAACATTCAACAGCATAAAATTGTTCCATAAAACAAAATTATTTCCGTTTAAGAAATAAACATGTTTTGTAACAGGCAGACATTTAGGATCTGGTCAAGGTAAAAATGTTATGTCCCCAATCAAATGTAGATTTATATGTCGATCTGAATATATATACACTACGGACAACAAAAATTCAATGTAAGAGAAATCATGTATCAGATTACAACTGCTTTCTTATGATTATTTAATGTATAATATTTAAACTAAAAATTTATAACAGCACTATTTATTGCTAATTAGTATTTTGGTACTAACTTGGCTCAACTGTAAAATTACACTTTTATCCCAACATTAAAATAACCATAAATAGAAACTTCTCAAAATTAATAATTTTCCATCAATTTCATGCATAAAGCCAACATAGCTTTTAAGCTTCTCAATGGCTCAAGAATTAAATTGCTACTGTTATTAAGAAAACAAAACCAAAAACGAAATTAGTTTTTCTCTGCTAGTCCCCATGGATCTAAGTACCACACAATAATTCTTCCCAATCTGCAAAACAAAACAAAATAACACACAAATAGATGGGCTAAGGAAGAAAGATCAAAACACAGAAACAAGTTTTCTTTTTTAAAAATCCTCCTTCCCTTCAGCAATCAACAAAATAACAAAAAAGAAAAAGTGGAAAAGTCACCCAAAATATATGACCATGTAAGCATGGGCACTCTTGCAGAAAACCAAGTCTGCAACCCAAAGCCATGGGAAATTTAAATTAGAGCAAACGGCCACAATAGGCAAGGAAATCTGTATAGATAAAAAGGGACTGCTGAGGTTGTAGGTATAATACTAAAGATCTTTTGAGATTTCTAAACAAACTTCATTGGGTTTTATTAATTTTTTAAATAAGAAATAATAATTGTATCCACATTATACTATAAAGATTGTTTTCCCTTTTTAATCAAAATATACATATGTATGCAATACAGATAAAGGAAAAGAAAGGATTCCCATTGCTTAATATTGTTTCTGAAACTTGCTCCAAAAATCTATGCCTTTGTTTAAATAATTCTAGAATATGAGCACAGATACAATAAAAAAAAAATTATAGTATTGAGAACAAATACAAATATTCCACAATCTGGTACCTGATGGACTTTTACTGGTAACTCATCGATACAAAATTTACATTTTCAATCATATATTATGAACCTCTCTAAGGAAGTACTTCATACACATAAAAACCAATAATGCCAAGTTAAAATTACTATTACACAGCATCTGCAGCAATATTCAAGTTATATTTATTCTCCGACAAAATTTATATCTTTTTTTAAAGCACACCAAAAGAGCTGGAGTAGATATAAGGTGCTGTGTGGTGAGCAAAATACTCAGTTACCTGGTAGTGAGGTAATCGTTCAAGTTCTTATTGGAACAACAATGAAATTTTATTGGCAACTGAAATCTTTCTAATATGGGAAGTAATGCTGTTTCTAAAAACCAATGACAAAAATTCATTTATGTTTAAATCAGACCATTTAACGCTAAAAAATGGCTAGTGCAGTATAAGGACTTCCAAGACTAATGTGGTTGCATACCTCTTTAAATAAAACCTCCTTCCTTCAGTTAAATTTATTTGCCATGTTCCTGGATTCCTTGATGATTTTTAAAGCATAATTTGTATTACTTTAGCAATCTCATTTATTAGTCATAACCAGAATATTTCCTACATCTTTAGAATTCCTCATTAACTACAAATATGGAGAGTACTGAAAAGTTTTCTAGAGTTGGAGTTTTCCCTGCCTAGAGTAAATAATTCTGTTACAAGCACTATTTAGTTACAAAGAAAAATCAAATCTGACCTACTCACTTTAAGGGAATTGCCAAGAAAAACATATTCCCTTAATAAGTAGTTCTTAAGCCACTTAACAACTATTCTTTTACCTTGAGGGAGTTATAAATTAACTACATATCTAAGTAAAAGCAAACAGTGGGGGAATACAAATGATTTCCGCCATCATAGATTTATGCTGTCTTCTCAAACAGTGTTTGCAAAAGACAGGAATAAGAATAAATGTGCTCAAGTTCACTGTGAACTCATTTTCAAGACTATGACAAAATCTGAAATTCTATGGTAAGAATTTATCCTAGAAATCAAAATTACACATTAGCATATAAAATTCACTTTTAAATAATTTTACATTTATATTTTGAAACCAAATCTATGTTACAAAAATAAAAATATACCATAGAAATATGTCTCTTCCCAGAGCCAATGTTTACATTAAAGACTCAAACAAAAAAGCAGGTCAAATCTATTCTTGTAGGTATTCTGAAGTACATATGTATAATTTAAAAAGAAAATGTGCCTTTACAACATATGGTGGACAATCAATTTAAGTATTTATCTCTTTACTATTAGAAGAATTAACAATAATCAGTCAAGTAACTCAAACCACCAAAAATGTAACCATAACAATATCTTTAATTTAAAACAAAATGAAGATAAACAATGAGAGATTAAAATTTTTGGACTGAAAAATTCTATTAAGTCAACAATTTTACTTCATTATTAAGTATAAACACCTAGATATCATCTAGCAAATTAATAAGTTACTTTGAAATCAAATGAAAACTTAGTCTCAAAATCAAAGTCTTCTACTTAGAAATACATAAATTATCTGAATAGCCTTTACTCTTAATGAAAAAAGGATTAAATGTTCTATATTTCTGTTGAAGTTTCACAATCTAATCATGTGTCATTCAGACCAAGTTTACCTTCTGACCACAAAAACACAGTCTATAAATTATACTTAAATCTTCTTGAACAAATGATCATTATATGCAATAGATTATTTTTACAGTAAGCAGCTACATGAAAATTACATTTAAACACTCTTCACCCAGAAAGACATCAGGATTCAAGTTCTTCTGACAAGAATAAAAATGTTGTCCATCTAATTTTATGCTTCTCCACTCCAAAAAAAAATAAATATGCAAGCCTGTGGAGAAGGTTAACATTTTAACATTTTAACTACCACTATACTAAGTCTTAAGTTGAATAAATATATATCATGGTGTTTTCTTACTAAGCAGTTTCTAATGAATTCAGTAAATTTTATATGAAAATCAAATCAGTTACTAAAAGAACTGTCCAAAAAAAAAAAGTAAAATTTAATTCTCTCCCTAGGTACTTAACATTGTTGAAAAGAAAAGCTACTATAAATGAATTTAGATTAAAAGTCATAAATTGACTTCGGAAGAATGCATATGTAAGTTGCTGATCTACAGTGAAATCAGAGAAATTAGCAGCATACAATATCAACATTCCAAAATGTTATTAAAATCCAACCCAAAGCTGCCTTGGCATTTCTGGGGTTTCTAATAAGATTTTCAGTCTGCTGAACAATGGCCATAAAAGGCTTTCAAACTTCATTCCATTCAAGTAAAGTTGAAATTGAACATTTTTATTTCTTCTCTCCCTATGACAACTTCACCATAGAATGGTGAATAACACAGCTCAAGTCATTATGCTAATTAGAAATTAAATAAAAAGATGCCCTTACAATAGTTAAGTGTAAGGTGACATGCTACAACTAGAGACACAGTTCAAAAGCAGCTTTAGGAATTGTGTAGTACAGGCTTACAAAAGCTAAAAACATCAGAGCTCCTTGATGCTCTTCTTGGTCACTGGAACTCTAACATGTGACCATTCTTAAATATAAGACAGATATTAAACAACAGGTCCATGAGAAGTATGGCCAATAGCAACCCATTCTTATGACCTATTAGTCTTAAGATGTCCCAAGAACTATATTTCTTTAAATTAAGCTGACAAATGCAAAAATGGGAAAAAACACCATCTTAAGGATTTGAGGAGCAACTAAGGTTAATTTATTAAGGCTTCCAAAATAACAAACAGGCTCCTGTCCTATGTTAAAAGACTATATGGAATAACTATGAGGAATCAAAGTTATATTTTAAAACATACTCTACTTTACATATTTCTGCATAAAATACACTTTAAACAGCTGGCCATATCCAGTACTTAGTCCAATTGAGAGAACTGTTCTATCTTCCATGAAGCTGCATGAAATATCCAATTATGTTTTAAAGAAAAAGTAGATACGGAAGCAAGAATAAGGCAGGAAACAATAGAAGAAAATTATCCTCCAACAGTATTCTGGACATATACAGAACTTAAGTATCTTTTTTCTCATTTAGGCTGAGGTGGCTTCTAAAAAGGTATGTTGTTAAATGCTTAATCCTATCTAGCCACATATAAACATTAATGGTACCATACAGTCTTATGTTCTCTTAAGAGTTTCAGCTTCTATTCTTTCCTGAATTTTACCTGAACTTTAAATCCTATCCATTTTCAAGACAAAGCTCAAAGGGATCCTTTCAATTCAGTCTTGTACTATGCCTACCTACAGCAATCTTTTTTTAAAAGCCTTTTACATTCATCCAGAAGATTATGTATGTGTTGGGGAATCTCTTATATTTGTAGAAACGTATTTAATTCTGGTATTAAAATAAACTTTCCATATTGTCATACTTTTTAAGGAATCTAAAAGGTAGGACTACATGGTAATTGTTGAATCCCAATATCACAATGATAGAGTAGCTGAAGTATTGTTGGACTGAGTTTAAGACTGCAGCATTAAAATTAATGTTAAGCTAGTAGATCACAAAGTGTCACCAAATCAAAGGAAAGTATCACACTAGAGATCTGTTCAAACACAACTCACAACTTGGATTAAAAAAGAAAAAAAAAAAGCTGAGAACGTTCAACTAAAAAAAAAACCAAGTGGAAGATATAAGCACTTGTTTGCCACAGTGAGCATGAAGTTATAAAATACTGTAGTTATAAAATATTTTCCTATTACATTAATTCTACCCATTGTTTCATTTTAGCTTTATATTCTTACTGAAATAAAATGTACTATTTAACCAATAACAATATTAAGTTACCTGAAGTCACAACTAGCCAACTACAGAGCTGTAATATCTAATAAATACCACTAATACCTCTACCTGTTACCTCGTTCAAATGTGAACTTTAAATTGTGACCTGAGAGAAGAGTAGGTACCAGCCAGGCAAGGTACAAACTGAAAAATACACAGATCAAATACAAAACTGACATATTTAAAAAATTGAAATTCAAATAAGTCACTCACTAGACTAAAATTTTAATTAGTTATCAATTCTTGACTAAATGCCAACTGCCAGGGACTCAGGAACTGCCTCAATGAGTTCATCACCCTCTGAAATTGTATCTAAAACTTTTAGGTGCATATTTTGAGAAGAAATGGAATTTAGCATAAAAATAGTTAACTGCCCTAAGTTGTTAAAAGCCATATTGCTTCAATTTCTTTTTTTTTTTTTTTTTTTGCGGTACTGGGGATTGAACTCGGGGGCATTCTACCTCCGAGCTATACCCCCAGCCCTATATTTTATTCTTTATTTTAAAACCGAGTCTCACTAAGTTGCGGAGTGCCTCACTAGGTAGCTGAGGCTGGCCGCGAACCCGGATCCTCCGGTCTCAGCCTCCCGAATGCTGGGATTACAAGCGTGCGCCACCACGCCCGGCTGCCATATTGCTTCAATTTCAAAAGCTATGTTTTATCTTATGCAATGATTGCACACTTCAACTTCAAATATTAAGGT
>PVLC010016392.1:0-35510 GCA_004027655.1 Graphiurus murinus | reverse complement strand
CACGCTTGTAATCCCAGCATTCGGGAGGCTGAGACTGGAGGATCCGGGTTCGCGGCCAGCCTCAGCTACCTAGTGAGGCACTCCGCAACTTAGTGAGACTTGGTTTCAAAATAAAGAATAAAAAATAGGGCTGGGGGTGTAGCTCGGAGGTAGAATGCCCATGAGTTCAACCCCCAGTACCGCAAAAAAAAAAAAAAAAGAAGAGGATTAGGTATATGTAAGGTAATTATCAGATAACTCAATGTACTAAAAATACCCAACATCATCTCAATATCAGTTTTTATTTTTATTACATTGAATTGTCCATGTATACATGTGTTTACACAAATGTTGTGTTTATGTGTGTGTGTGTGCATGCACAATTGTAACCTCATAATAAGTAAAGCAGGAGCATCAGGCAGATTAAAGGCCCAACCACCTTTATCTTTCACAGGTCTATAGGGACTTGGGATATCCATTCTCCCTTTTGGGGTTCTTTAAAAAGAGCCTCTGATAAAACTGGGAAATGGCTGGGGGCTGGGTTCCATAATGCCTTACAATCAATAGGGGTTTGCCCAGGGATCTGATTAGTAGCTTAAGAGCCTACTACTGATTCTGCTACTATTGGTTTTCTTCTTCCTTGAGTCACATGTTTTCCAAATCTCCTTCTGGTTATCTCAAATTAATGATGTGAATTCGTTAAACTTACTTAAGGACTTATCCTCTATGGTTCCCTAAGGGAACATTTAGTAGACACATAACTTGTTCTACCACCTTGGAGTTATATGTTTTCTAGAACATTAGTGACCTCCCCTGAAAAGCAAAATTTTATAAAGCTCCTCATGGAATAATTGTGAAGATGAATAAATAAGTAAATAAGAAATGCCTTTATTGATGTTAAGGCTTGGAGAAATTTTTACTTGTTATTATTTAAAAGCAGAAAAAAATAAAATGATCAGGGTTTCACTATAAGTCTACTTCTAAATGTACGAAGATGTATGGTATTTCTTTCAAGGTGTTTTCTACTTAACATCAAGGGAAATAAGGTAAATCATGTCCCAAAGACAGTGTACTGACAGAAAGTAATACCAATAATGAGGATAACAACAGAGAAAAGGAAAGGGCAAATAGAAAAACTGAGAAAAGCACAGGTAGAGGCAATAACAGACAAATGAAATAGAATTGCATCCATAAAATTTAGCAATGAAGCTATTAGAGCAAATGATAACTAATTTCATTAAAATACATATTGAAGGTGACATTTAGAGAGTGTAGAAAACAAAGAACAATGTCAGTTGTCCTTTCAACTATGCCCGATGTTTTCAGAATCTGTCCCCATTTGCCACTTAGCCTCCTGTGCTCTGAGATCACCTCAAGCCTTTAGCCCCAGTGTCCTCTTAACTGTGCTTCAGACTGACCTGGTGCGGCTGGTATTTACCATTTGCATCCTGCCTTTTATCTCTGAGGCTCATGTGTACTCTGGACCATAGTTGCCCAATTCAGTTTACTCACACCCTGTGGGCGCTTTGTTTTCTCTCCCCTCCAACAGCTTGGTGGAGTTGCACTGAAATGAAAGGAACCTCAGTGTGATCTTCAGGACCTATGATCAATAACCGTGGCTTGATCCACCAAAGTGAATGTGAAGCAACTCTGACTCAATTTCTGTCTATGGTAGGACTTTGTACTAGAGATGAGTTCCCATCCCCATCTGACAGAGCTGCATTCACAAAAACACCTAGTTCCTAAATAGATCTACTTAAAATGCCCCTTGGATTTACTAAAGAACTTGCTCTGAGATTTTTTCAAAATACTCTTTTACTGCATTTGAATAAGAATTTATTTGCTAAACTTCAGAAACATATCTACCACAGGTAAAACGTGGCACTCCTGCATCAAAATAGCATTGACAGAATATCCTTAAAGTCCATGCAGGCCTGCAGAGACAGCATGATGAAAAATACAAAATATTAGTCTTGTTCTCGAAGAAGAAAATTACTTCATTTTTTGAAAAATGCTGCTAAGACTATATCCAAACATGGGTCGTGTACTACCCAATGTTCTACATTTCAGTTATTTGGATTTAAAACTTAAGTGAGTATAAAATGGCTGCTTTTATAAATATATATATATATGTATTTTTTTATATGGAAAGGAAAGAAAGTGGTGCCCAGAGGGAGTTGTAAGGTTGAGCATTTATTTTTAAACAGGTGAAATCATGGTATAGCAGCAAGCAGCCGACAGCTATCCATTTTAATAAAGGATGACTACTTTGCCTAATCCCAAATCTTATTAGATAACACATTCCATTTTTAAATTAACTCATTCACGATAAACACTGCTTTTAATTTTTAACACCTTCTCCTATTCTCCTTTCTAACTTTCCATCTGATTTTTATTTCTTAAGACCCCAACATGTATTCTATAGACATGAAGTTAGATCAGACCTCTTTAAATAACCCATTTAATTACCCAACTCTCCCCTAAGCAATGTGCTAACAAGAAAGACAGCATATTTCATTAGTGAGTGTCTGTGGTTCGCAAAACTGGACCAACCAGATTCTATTCTACCAAGGTCCAGGTTTCTGAGTTTCTGTCTTCGGTGAAGTTCCACAGGGTCAGACAGTATACTGGAGATGCAAAAAAAAAAAAAAAAAATCTGATTTAGTTTCAGTTTCTCCCTCTTTATATTTAGATAAATAAGACTCTTCTGATAAATGCCTAAAACCTTGGAACTGACTCTTCTGGTCTATCATTTAAATTTCTTACTTCTCCAATTTTCTTGGAAGTATGGGCTACACTCCTATTTGCTTGAGAATCCTTTGAAATTTAACATTTGGTCCAACTAAAATTGCTCTTTTGTTGTCTTCCTAAGGGAACAGGCAACTTTTAAGTTTCCAAGCTTGAAGAATACTTTTTTATCTTACCTGTGGAAGGTCATTTGATTTTCAGACTGGGTCACCTCCTGCTTCTCAAGTCTACTGACTTGGTCCTCACACCATCACATCTTCCTAGTTTTCCTCCTATCTGTGAGTCTTTCTTGTGCCTGTTTTCTCTGCACAGCAATTCAGTATTACCCAGGCATACATCTTTATTTCCCCATTCCCCATCCATGTTCTCTCCCTGTGTGTTTTCATCTACACCTGTGGTCCAAGAGCAACAAACTTGCTAAAGGGTTTCAAGTCAAATCCATGCTCTAGTCCCCATTAGAGATTCTGATTCTTATTACTGTACTATAGGCTGAATAATTATACCAGCTGAAATCATCAATTTCTCCCTTAAATTTGTTGCTATTCTTATCTTCTCTAGCATATTACACTACCATTCGACCACATATTTAAGCTAGGTACTTTTTTAAGCTGGGTACTTTTCTTGGTCTTGCCACCCCCTTCAATCCTTTTATGTAGTCAGTGAAATCACAAAGTGTGTATGATTTTGCTTTTAAGTAGTTCCAAAATGTGTGTGTGTGTGTGTGTGTGTGTGTGTGTGTGTGTGTTTTACTAGGGTTTTAAACCGAAGGTCATTCCACCCCTTGCCCTTTTTATATTTTATTTTGAAACAGGGTCCCACTAAATTTCGGAGGACCTCACTAAATTGCTGAGGCTAGCTGTGAACCTGCAATCCTCCTGTCTCAGCCTCCCAAGTACTGAGATTTCAGTAGGGTGCCACCACGCCCAGCAAAATTTATCATTTTTATTATTCCAGCTACTACTATTATGACCACGTCTCTGAACTCTCCTTAGACACTGTGGCAATCTCCCCCACAGTCTCGTTTATATTTGTTTCATCTTCCACTAGCCATTAGCATTCTATCTGGAGTCTCTCTCTTTAATGGCTCCCTATCTCCACAGAATGAAGTTCCTTGACATGAAACACAGCATCTTGCCCACCTCTGCGCCCTCATTTCTTGCCACTCAATTTCGCACCTCTTATTGTTCACCATTCAGTCTCACACTTCATATTTCTGAGACCCTTAAAATGCCTATCGTCTCCCATAGAGCATTTCATTTCTCGCCTTCGTGCTTTACTCAGGCTGTTTCCCTCCCTATCTTTTCTTATCTTTCTCTTGCCTCTGCCAGCACCCTTTGGGTGCCTAACTCCTACTCATTCTTTGGGAATGAGCTAAATATAATTTCCTAAAACTTCTTTAACATGGGACACCCCCCTCACCCCTGGGGCTAAGTTGAATATGGCTCCTCCCTGACCTCGGAATGCCTTGCATAATCTCTTCCCTGCAAACCCATCCTCAGCCTTTAGCATAGTGCTTGACATAGCTGGCTTTCATGAATATTTGTTGAGTGAATAATGTGGGATAACAGGTTGGCTTCCTGCTGATGAGGCTTTTAGCCGTGTCAAACTAAGGTATGATGTCATTTATTCCCACCAGCAGGGGATTGTGACAAATCATTTTATCACCATTTCCTACTAAGTCGCCTTTTAACAGTTCTGCCTCCTGATTTTTATTTGAAGGGTTGTAGGTTTACAGACACATCTGGATCTAAATGTGGCCATCAAATTACATTTCAAAAGTCATAAAACTTAAATAGTTCCCATTGTGGAAAACCATGACAAGTTTCCTCCAGCAGTAGAGACAATCAAAGGTTGCCCAGAGTTTTCATGGCCTTCCATCCAAAACTTGTCGTTGGAGATGCTATCAGGTAGGTCCAAGTTTCTCCTAGGTATCTAGTCTCTTGTAGAGAGGTTGCAAGTGGTGTGAGTGGGTAGAAAGTCACCAAAAAGGAAAGAAGGGAAATCTAAAAGAATGGGAACTACCATTCCAAAAATCAAGACATAATGTAGTGCATGTTTACACTATTTTAGCATTTAAAACTAAAAAAAAAGGGCAATGCTTCCTGTAACTCATAAGTTAGAGCCTGGGATTTGTCTCACAGGAAGCATCTGGGATGCTGCAGGTCAGGGGCAATGAAGGTTACAATGGGCATGTTCACAGGGAGTGACCTGAGAGTGCGGAAACTGGAAGTTCCAGGGAAGAGGACGTGAGCATTCTTTAAGACAAGGGTAAAGAAGCATAGACATTGGAAGAACTATAGGAAGAGATTTTAAAAAAGGAAAGAAAGAAAGAAAGAAAGAAAGAAAGAAAGAAAGAAAGAAAGAAAGAAAGAAAGAAAGAAAGAAAGAAAGAAACTCAAAAGGTTTTAAGAGATAAAAACAAAACAAGTCAAATAATAAGTACGAATTGTATATCACTTGTATATCAATGATAGAAAGGGAACAGATGAAGGGCTGAGCTTTTAACTCAAAAAATAGCAGCATATCTGTGAGTAACCAGACTAACAAGCTTTGCTTGGTGAGGAACAAAGAAATATTGCACGAGGAATGCAAAGTTCTTTTTATCAGAAACTTCTCCAACTTCATAGACAACAAAAATGTATTGAATTTTTTTTTTTTTTTTTTTTTTTTTTTTTTGCGGTACTGGGGATTGAACTCAGGGGCATTCTACCTCCGAGCTACACCCCCAGCCCCTTTTTATTCTTTATTTTGAAACAGAGTCTCACTGAGTTGCAGAGTGCCTCACTAGGTAGCTGAGGCTGGCCGCGAACCCGGATCCTCTGGTCTCAGCCTCCCGAATGCTGGGATTACAAGCATGCGCCACCACGCCCGGCTAAAATGTATTGAATTTTAAAGTGCATAAGGCTTTGTCAAATGTATCTTAAATATAAGTAATTTTTATCTAAGCTGTAAAAAAATTTACAACAAATCGTCTTAAATATTTGATTGTAGATAACGTATAACTCATTAGATTGTTCTGTCTGAACTGGTTTCTTTTTCTTTTTTTTTTTTAATTGGCATGTTGCAATTATGATGAAGTTCAGAGTAGAGAGACATACATGTACCCAGCACTAGGTAAGCCTTCTCCAACTCTCACCACACTTCTTTCCTCTCCCTGTGCATAATATTGAGATTGGCATCGATACTTTGGTATATGTACATCATATCCATTGAAGTGTTCCTTTCATCCAATCTCCTTCCCCCCTACCTGCTTCAGTTCCTTAGGCCCCCTCCATCACTCCACTAGGGTTTCTCCTCCTTTGTCTAGAGTGAGTGGTTTTTTTTTCTATCCTAATTTCTCCCTGGCTTCCACATACGAGGGAAAACATCTAACCTTTGATTTTTTGTGACTGACTAATCTCACTTAGCATAATATTCTCTAGCTCCATCAATTGTCTAATTTTTAATACAGACATTTGGAGATTTTATTCCACTCCATTAAGTAGGACCCTCCATTCAAAGTACCTTCATGTGACCCAGCCTCCAAACTTTCCAGGATTCAGCCTTGTCCTTTCTTTCTCTTGCTGTTGCTCCCAAAGCATTTAACTCCAAGTCCACCAATCAAGAGCACCATCTTAAGCGACATTAAATAATAGCTTCAATTGTTTCTTTAAGAATAAAGTTCTAATGGGATAAAGTTCACACAAGTAGTCAACTACAAGTAGACAATTTAGTTTTGTCCGTCTTAGTAAAATGAATAGAAAAATATACACATATTATTTTAGATTAATTAAAATGTGTTTATCCTGAGTTTGAAAAGTTAGCTATATCGGGCTTGATTAATAATTTGCAGTAACAAAACACACATGGACCACTAATGCAAAAGCTATATATTCAGAATATTTAGACAATATCTTTAAAGTTCAGTGTTACCAAATCATTCTAAAAAGTGTATAATTCTCAAACATTTGAGGCCTAGCAGTAAAAAATAAAAAGGAATAAAACTGAAAAGTCAAATTTATTACTCCATTATGGATTCCAAAACCTATTTATTAAACAAAAACTGAATGACTATTTTTGTTCTGAAACCATAAGCATGTTTATAAATGTGAAAAGTTTAACATTTTGCTAACGCTTAGAGCTAACTCTGACTAACACAAAGCATTATTCAGAGTCTTCTCCAAGGGCATACTAAAGTAGGGGGAGTAAAAAATCAAATAAAATGCTTTGGTACTTTATATTTATTAATTTTAGGCATTACTTTGTTATTTGGGGTTGTCCAGAGGCAGCAACTGCATTGATTTTCATGTGTGGCCTTCAACTATTCCAATAAGAAGACATTCTGGTAACAACATCTCTCCATTGCAGTTGAAATGAAAATTAAGATGTCAAGAAAAACAAAGTACTTCCTGTCATATAGGAAAATAGAATCAGGAGGCATCTCCTAAGCAGTCTGTGCAGAAAATTACAATCTACTCCTTATATTTTTCTTCTTCAATAACCTTCTGGAATCCAAGAATGTGGCTTCTTGGTGTAGTACGATATGGTCTATGTATTAGCTATTCATTGCTGAGTTGAAAATTACCACAAAAGAGACTTTAGTATCTCACACAGTAGCTGGAAAGTCAGAGATATGGGAGCAACTTAGCTCATAGGATCTTAGGAGGTTAGCATGTTAAGGGCTAAAGCATCTTGTTTCAAAAGAATAATGACAGTAGAATAGTCCCCCAAACAAAAATCATTCTAAAAAGCCATTCTCCTAGGTGTTTATGTAGAAGAAATTAGGTCTAAAGGAATTCCAAGGTTAATGTTCAAGGAAAAAAATAAATACAACGAAAATATAAATGTTTCATAGTTCATTAGGGCTGCTATAACAAAAACATTATAAACTGCATAATTTAAAAACAATAGAGCTGGGCGTGGTGACGCATGTTTGTAATCTCAGCATTTGGGAGGCTGAGACCGGAGGATCTGGGTTCACGGCCAGCCTCAGCTACCTAGTGAGGCCCTCCGCAACTCAGTGAGACCCTGTTTCAAAATAAAGAATAAAAAATAGGGCTGGGGGTATAGCTCGAAGGTAGAATGCCCTGAGTTCAATCCCCAGTACCACAAAAAAAAAAAACAGAAATGTTTCTCTCACAGTTCTTCTGTAGGCTGGAAATTACAAGATCAGGGTGCCAGCAAATTTGGTGTGTGACTTGCTGTCTGCTTCATAGATGACATCTTCTTGAAGCATTATCATGTGGTAGAAGGGACAAGCTCTCCCAGGTCTCTTTCATAGGGGTGCTAATCCCATTCATGAGGGTAGAGCCCCAACAAAACTGCACTAAACTGGATTAGTTTTCAATATATGAATTTGGGTGACACAAATATTCAGATCATAGCAGTAAAGACCATCACATTTTATAGATTCTTTGGAAATTTATAGATCAAATACATGGTATTACACAATGTAAGTCTTGAGTTAGACTGCCTGGGTTCAAATCCAAGCTTTGTTGTTATCTTCCATCTCCATCTACATGACCCTGGACAAATTACAGCTAAAAATGGGGATAATAATGGCACCTACCTCGTGGGTGGTTGTTAAGGACAAAGAAGCAAACTGTGTAAAATGCCTGGAACACTGTCTGGAGAGACAGGGTGCAATCATGAGCCTCTATTACCCACTATCACCATTCTTGAAACCAACATCCCTTACTTCTATACCATCATACAATTTAGTGCTCTGCCTTCTTCACATGTCATTTCTTCTCTAATGCAATTTTGGATGCCTTTCACCTTACCATCCCTATATTCCTCAGGATTCATGCCTCGAAATATTTTCTTTTCACTCTCTCTTTGGGAAAAGTCATCCTCACACACAGCTTCCATAACCACCAGTATCCCAAACTCAGTTCATATCCTTCTTCTGTGGGTTCCAAATACCAGCTAGACTCATAGTATAGCCAATACCAAACCAAGGATTGTCACCTTGCCTGCCCTGTTTGTACCATTTCCCTTTTATATGGAAAAATGGTGTCACTGTCTCCCTAGTTGCACACACCAGAGTTCTAGCTAAGAATTGTCAGACTTGTTCCTTTCAGTCACACTCAGCATTCAATCAGTCGCCCTGTGTTGTCTCTTAAAATCTCTTCCATCTATCTCTGTCCCACTGCCTCCATCTTCAAATTCCTCACAAGGCCTCCTACCTTTGGAGTTATTGACAGTATGGGAAAAGAACATGGACTTTCAACCCCAGACCAGTCAGTTTTGGATTATATGATGTCCCTTAAGGGTCAATATCCTCTCTGGAAAAACAAAAAAAAAATTCCCTACCCCGAGGACCTTTGAAATTCAAGGCTCTCAAGCATTCCACAGTGCTACCTATATCACACTGTTGATATTATCTTCCCCACTGTGCCATAAGGTCCTTGAGGATGGAGATTTCCTAAACAGAAACATCAAGTACCACAATAAAGTGGTACTTGATAGAGAGAACCCAAGAAATATATATGGAATGAACTGCATTGTGGTAGGTGAGCATCAAGCTTCTCCAGCATTCACCACTGGAATCACCAATGCTTCCTTGTTGATGGCATCCCTGAGCTCAAGTACATAAGTACCAGCACGACACCCTCATCTGACCACCAGGAATGATGTAGCCCATAACTGTTGGCCATTTTCAGTGAAAATACATCCTATCACCCATAAACCTAGATGTATTAAGTGGAATACACTTTCCTCTTTTTATTAAATTAACTAATAAAATTCTTGATAAAAACTGCCATAAGTTAATCAGAACCATACCTTTTTCAAAAAAAAAAAATCTTTAAAGATAGGGAATCGGGGAGCGAATAGTTTTTATTATACTTTGTTGTTGTTTTTAAGGACCTTGTCTAATATTTTTACTTCAGGCTTGAAAACTATGATAATGATTTGCATCAAGTTTGAAAAAGAAATAATAAGTCTAGTAATAAGCCCTTGATGGATAATTGAGTTTCATGCTGAGAAAAAGAGTATAAGCTGTAATCAGACTTTCTCAGGTCTCAACTACACTTAAATTAAGAAGCTTTGCAGCACTGACAAAGTGGTTGCTATTCAGGTCTCCAAATGTCGAAAATAGGTAGAAATAGCCCAGCTCTTAGTAAACACTGAAACTATAATGTATTTTTTTTAGCATAATCTAGTCTAAGACATCATAATCCTTGATGTACCTCAGCGTTCTGAAATATTCCAGGAGTCCCATTGCTGAGCTTGTTTATAACATAAAAATGCTCTTGTTAAGTTCAAGTGCTTTTGTGTTTGTGATCTCAAAGCAATTGATATTTGACATATTGAGGGAAAGAGCAAAGATGTTTTATACAAAAGACAGGCTCCCTTTGTCCTGCATTTGGTGATGGGGAGAGATCTAACACAGTTTCATCTCCTGTCTATTGATATCTACCAGTCATATATACACAGAATGGACAATTTATCAGTGTTCACATTAATCTAACTAATTAGAGCCAGTGTGAGGTACACCTAGGTCGGGATGAAGAAGAACTACAACAGAACTAGATTTTTTAAGCTCCTTGTCCTAAGAGAGCAAATATATATGAAACTTAACTGTACAGCTTGAGGAAGTTATCTAAAACTTTTTTTAAAGAGAACTTTTTCCCCCTAGGTAATAATATTTACTACCATTTCTTATAAATCTTGATGGTCTTTATTTCTAAATTGAAGTTTTATTCTTTGTCTTTTTAAAAATTGATAAGATAGTGAGATATCTGTATTAACAGATGTGGCAAGCAACAAAAGTAATAATATATCTTATTCATGAGCTACCATTGAGATTCTGTAACCACACTAACTCAAGAAAATATATGAGAAGCAATTCCATTTATAACTTTAAAAACTCTAAAACACCAGTTTTATTTCTTATTTCTCCATTTGTCTTCCACTGTATAATACAAAGTCCTATACACAAGAGGAGCCAATTAATGATATTGATCATCATGATAATTTGCCACATTTTTTAAAGTTTAATAAAAACTATTCTTTTTATTATCCCAGAACCATGTAGATGCATTTAAATATTGGGGGAAAAAAGCACAAAAAAATAAAATATAAAACATACACTCTTGTTTCCCTGGATAATCACTGTTAACATTTAAAGCTAGTCCTTATCTTTCTATTTCTTTTTTTTCCCCCAGATAGTCGGCTCTCCAACTCCTACCCAAATGATCCTCCAATCTCAGTCTCCTGATTGTCTAGGACTATAGGTGGGCAATACCACAACCAGCCTCTCTCTATATATGCAAAACTTTTAAAACTTAAAAATAAAATGCCATACTATACCTGTGTTCTTGTAACTGTCTAAAATGGTTCATGTTGACCTAGTGAAATCATTATGGTGAAGAAGCAGTAACAAAAAAGAGCCATTGATACTCCACAGTGCCTCTCGTGGAACACTTACACAAATGTTCAATATGCATCAGTGAATGAATGAATCAATCAATCAACAAATGGTTATCTTTATGGAAAGTTGGATGGTTGTTTTAACAAAGTGACTTTGGAAATAATTATAATAATATTGACTTACTGGCATTTTAGCTCATAGCTAAGCTTCATATAGCCCAAGAAAATAGTTTCTGTCACCTATCTCCTCTATTTTAATGGTCTCAGAGAAAAATAAGTTGTCCAAGTTTTGGGGCCAAGATTCAAGCCCAAACCTGGTCCAAAAGCATATAGCTCTTACCACCAGAACACATTGCCTTTCAATATTATTGACATATTGAAGTGAGGCTTTGTTTAAAGGACGTCCCCACCACCTACCATACAGGGAACCAAACAAGCAGACGCTGTCGGAGCCCTGCACTGCGAGTCCAGTCACTGTGGACCCCGGCGCTGCAGGACAGCTGGTACCAGCCATTTGTGCGGTGACTGTCTCATACTGGTGCTGACAGGGTGATGGAAATCACAGGCACATTACATTCACTCTGAGGAAAACAAGAATGGATTTTCTTTTTCTTTTTGAGAAAGCTTTTTATGCTGATCCACTTAATCCCATGGCTGATTTGCCATTGAAATCTGAATAAAAGCATTTTTTATGGGGAATTTCCTACCTTTGAAAAAATTTAAATTAGCCAATGAGATTTTTTATTACCCCTTCTTTAACTTAAAAAAAAAGTGTGTGGGGGAGGGGAAGGGGAAGCAGGAGAAGATGGATTATTTCAGCAAAATGTACATGATTTTACCTCTGAGGAAAACTACATGTTCCCTAAAAGCAAAGACAAAAAAGAAGCTGTGATTACTTAATGATAACCCATATGTTTTAAGTAAGATTTTTAGATACATGTAATTATACATTTATTCAATAGAATGTACCAAACCAAGAGTGACTCTATTGTACACTGTGGACTCTGGATGATAATTATGTGTCAATGACACTGATAATGGAGGAGGCTGTGCATACGTAAGGTAAAGGAAACTCTACTTTGCTGAGTTGTGCTGTGAACTATAAACTGCTCTAAAAAATAGTCTATGTAAAACAAACAGAAGCTGCATTAATGTGACACAAATAAATATAATTTCTAGATTTTACAAGAAATTGAAAGATGTTTTCATTCCAGTAGAATAATCAGAAATTGTGTGTGTGTGTGTGTGTATGTATCACTAGCCTCCAGTGTAAACTGAAGGTTTATATATTTATATGAGAGGCGATCACAGTGCCATAGATTTTGTTTCCCCTAGTACTGAATGATATCATAATCTCTCATTACTGGACTCAGCCAAATGTGGCATCAATATCATGTGGGAAATTGGTACAAATGTAAATTCACAAGTACTACAGACCTACTAACCAGAAACTCTGGGAGTGGGGCCTGGCAATTTTTTTTAACAAGCGCTCAGAGTGATTCTGATGCATGCCAAAATTTGAGGATCAATATTTAGCATACAAAGCTACTTCATTTCTTAGCCAGATCAGTCTTACCCTTAATGCTGAAAGGGACCATTGTAAGCCAGCTCTCTCATTTCACTAACAGGGAACCAAATTTCGGGAATCTCAGAGTCCAACTATCTATGCAAAAACAATACCTTCTTCAGAAGACTGCTGTGAGATCTGATTAATTTGCTCATATAAATCATATGAGCTTGGCATATAAATGCCCAATGAATATTAGCTATTACCATTATAATTTTTACTATCATACTTATCTATATTTTTTTAAATGGTTTATGAACAGAATTCATAAACAATGTTAGGAAAACTGAACTTCAACTATCAAATGCATTTAAACTCTTTCTTGCAGCAAAGTGTGCTGTTGCACCTTTCAACTTAAGGGTGGCTCCAGGCACAGCCTCCCTCACTGACTAGCACAATAGAACCACTAATGACCATCCCACAGGTTGCACAGCATGAGAGTAATGCTGGCACTGTGTAGACCTCTGTGGACAAGACGCTGAGAGCAGGTAAATAACCATCAGAATGCTCAAACAGGCCCTGAATTATTGGATAAAAGAGCAGTAGATGCCAATGAGCTAAGGTAAAGACTGTGCAGACAACTGAAGAGATACACTGGGTAGAAAAACCAAGTTGAGCCTTGCAGGCTGTCTGTGAACACCCACTCAGGATGTTTTCTACAGCTGAGCATCATGAAGAAATGGAGGAGTGACAATCAGCAATGACAGGATGCATGGCAGAGATCAAAGTTAGTGCCTTTTTAAAGGGGGAAAGCTGTAGCTGGGTATGGTGGTGCATGCCTGTAATTCCCAGTACCTGGGAGGCAGAGACAGAAGTATCACAGGTTCAAAGTCAGCCTCAGTAACTTAGAGATCCTGTTTCAAAAATAAATAAAATAGGTCTGGAGTTGTGGCTTGGAGATAGAATGCCCCTAGGTTCAATCCCCAGTATGCAAAAAAGCAGGAAACACAATGACTTATTTTAGCCTTTGGCAAAGCAGCCTCATCAAAACAGTCAAGTCCAAACACTATGGGCCCAAACACAATGGAATAAGGAAGAGTTGGACTTGGAATAAATCACAATGTCCAATGCAGTCAAGCACTCGATCAGGTTGACATAACCCATGCATGGTTCAGTGCCTTCCCAAGAGTTCTGTGCCTTTCCAGGAGACTTAGGTCATTATAGTCCTTGACAAAATTAAGATAATTTATAGATTAATAATAGCAGCTAAGGCATATACCATTTATTCTGAATCATGCACTATGCTCTGAGCTTTACAGATAATACCTCACTTAATAGTCATTACGATCTTCTACAGAAATATTACTATTATCAGAGGAAACTGAAGCACAGAGATGAAAATAACTTCCCAAAACAAGAGCTAGTAAGAGTTGGAGTTAAGATTCAAGTACAGCTCATTGGGATCTAGAACCCAAGGTCTGGTTCACTGAGCTTTGATGACTTAATGCTTTCTGTGTTATAGGTACTGTTTCTATTCTGTACTGCATGAAGCCAAAAGGGAATAGGCCCTTCCTTTGATTTGCTTAAAAAGAAAGAAAGAGAAGAAAAAAGAGAAAGAGAAGAAGAAAGAAAGAAAAATTCATCATGAAGGCATTTTTACGTGTGGCAGATTTACTTAAGGTTCAAGGAAATGAACAGAGCAATTGCCTTACAGCAATTAAAATAATTCAAAATTATAAAATAATAAAAGTATTGCTTTGGCAATACTTGTTTTTTTCTATCCTCAACTTCCAAATTAAAGCTGGGCCTCCATTTTCACACTTTAATGATCCATTTAACTTTGTTCATAAAGAAAGAAAACAGAACAAGTTTGTTCCTTAATGATAATTCTGATACTTGCCACCAAGATGATCATGCTATCTGACTTTGTTAGACTAGCATGCAGAAATCAGAGAAAGCCAGAATCCAGTTTTAAGTTAAACCCCAGTAAAGGGATAAAAAGATGGCTTTACACTAACAGTAGTCTGTAACATACTTGGCTTTTGTTTTTCATAATTTTTTTAGGTTATGCACACATGTTGAGGCACTACAGAGTTGCTAGGAGTAACAGTGTTTTTAACTTAGAAACCAAATGGGCCCAAGTAGACACATCAGGGAGTTAGCTCTTAGAGCATCCCTCTATGAGGCAAATGGCATTTTGCTAAAGCCTAGTGTTCAGTAAAAGTGAGTTGAGTTCCCCAGTTAGGGCCAGTTTCAGAGGCAAGTGGCCCATGTAAAGCACAGGTCCTGACCTCATAAGGCCCTGTGGTTGGTTTAATGCTCTCCTGTCATGATCTTGGAATGCTTAATAATCTTTGAATGGGGAGTCTTGTATTTTCATTTTGCACTGAGTCATGAAAATTATGTGACTGTGCTAGCCCCAGTCTGCCTTATGTTTTTATCTGGTAGCCAGCATAATACCTGGACAGGAAAATGAGTTTAAACTGTCAGAAGATGCTAAGCCAAACAGTATTTCAACTCTATCAGGTACTAACTAAAATTTGATTTTGTTTCATGTCAGGTATTTTGGAGCCAAATTCCTCCATGTATGGCCAGACACCAAAAGCCCATTTGCAAGCTGTTTATTACCAATTCTTGAGAAGATGCATGCAGAAACTAAGAGTGAGCATTTAGAAACTTTTAAACAAATGATATCATGATATCTAAACACATGGTCATTTTTCTAGTTATTCATTTTTGTTGAATTTTATAGAAATATGGGTCCATGATAGATGAAAGAGAGAGGAAATATTGGAGTCCTTGCCACAGATATCTTGAAAAGCACCATCCGAGAGTTGGAATCTCTTTTTTCCAATTAAGAATCAAAAACTGGGCAAGAGCAGTAAACAAACATAAACAAGAGAGCAGTATCAAAAATGGAGACTGGTGGTGGCACACACTTTTGATCCCAGTACCTGGGAGGCTGAGATAGGAGGATCACAGGTTCGTAGCCAGCCTCAGCTACTTAGGCCCTCTGCAACTTAGTGAGACCCTGTTTCAAGATAAAGAACAAGAAATAGGGCTGGGGGTGTACCTAGGAGGTAAAATGCCCCTGGGTTCAATCCCCAGTACCTAAAATTTAAAAAATAAAAATAAAAAAAAAAAAAACAGAGACTACAAATAAAATGTCAGGTTAAGATACCACACTTGGGGAATTGGAGGTCCTGAGTGAGACATGAGATATCCTAAGAAGATTTCCAAAATAAACAAAATGCCTGAAACACATTAAGAACTCTCTTACATAACAGATGCCACCCTCCCTCCCCCCCCCAAAAAAAGCACACGCTTTCTTGGAAAGTCTTCTTGATGGACTAAAATATAGGGCAGGAATAGTTTTATATTTCCTAACATTTCCTGGCTCAGAATTACACATCAGTCAGTGGTTTGCTCTAGGCCAGACCTGGCCTTTCCACACCTCCTAAGGGCTTAACTGCACTCAGGGAATTGTTTACTGTCCTGGTGTGGTGGTACTGATTAGAGATTGTGCTGAGAACACACTACCACGATTTATTTTCTCTGGAACTGAGTTAATTTTATGGGCTGAGTTCGCTTCCTCTCTCAGTGGGATATGGCTCTTAGTTTTCATTTAATATAAGCTGTGTATATGTGGATCTACGTGTTTGCCTGCATTCAAACTAAGATGCCAAAACGATTTGCCCTCATCTCTCCTCAGATTATTTTGGACATTTTCTTGTCTAGGTTTTCTTGCTACCTAGCAGAAAAAAAGGGGCAGGGGGAAGGGTAAGGACTAGGGTTTATCATATTGTTGTTACTGAACTAAGCCTTGGCAAAATACCATCTGCTCACATCAAGGGTTCCTCTATGAAACAGTCACAAAATCCACACTGGTGCCTACTAAGAGATAGTTGTTGGGTTTGTTGTTTATAACGTTACACCCTCAGGAGAAATTTCTTATTACAAACGATAGTTTTTTCTCTCTTTCTTTTTGGCTTTTTTTTTTCTCTTTCTTTTTGGCTTCAAGGATGCCAATTGGTACCAAATTCACAGTCCTTTTGTACCCACTCCATAGGCTTCTGTGGAAGGCTTTTATATTAGTCTTGTCCTCAAATTCATGTTATTCCCCTCTCTATTTTGTTTTCTCTCTTCTCATCTATTTATAATTTATGTTCTATCTTGCGAAATATCTCAGTTGCTATTGAAAGAAAATGTCAGGTAATGAGAAAATGGAGAATGTAGAAATGGGAGAATGAGGGAGTGGGTAGAAGAGGAGGGAAGGAAGGGAAGGGAAAAGGAGAGAGGGAGAGAAGGAAGAAAGAAGGATGGGGAGGGAAGAAGGGGTTTTCCTTGAAAGCTGTTAGTAGGAATGGAGAGCTTCTTAGTGTTTTCTCTCATCTCCTCATAAATTGTTTCTTTTCTTATACACACACACACACACACACACACACACACTTTTAGCCAAGAGAAGAGAGCCCTGAGGAAAGATCTCAAAGAGTATACGATTATTTTTTGTAAGAAGTAGCTGGTACCTCAGCAACCAACTAAGCATTTGCTGAGCTCTTGAATCTCCAGTGTCTGCCCTTCAAAAGAAATCTTCGGAGAAACTACCATGTCAACCTGCTGTCTCCAAAAGTTTGGAGCAACACACAATAGACAGTGGTGGCTGCCTTTGTTCAGAGAGGTCTGAGGATGGGGGACTGGCTGGAGAAAGCTATCACAGAGGAGCAGCGGCTGAGGAGAGACGGCAGCAGTGGGGATGATTTGCCCCTCCACACTATTCCTGAAAATCAAACAGAGGCTGCAGGACAGAGCTAGGCTCTCTCCGTGTTGAAAGGATCTCTGTGGAGCAAACTTCCCACTGAGGGGAGGAAGCCCCAGGCGAGTACCTCTATAGCAGCAGAGAAAAAAGTTTCGAAGAGGTGAACAAGGAGTGTCATCCATGTGAGGAACACAGTGTGCAGTCCCCGAAAGGGCCTCCCAGGAGAGCCCACCTACACACCTGGCAACAGAGCAAGCATTGGGTGGGCTTTTGCCACAGAGAGGTGACAGCAGTGGACCTAGGGCGCAGGGTCATGGAGGGCCTTTTGCCCCTTTTCCTCAGATGCTTGGGCCAGGCCTTTGCTAGAGACAAGGGATATATATGACTTTGGATTCGATGACAGTTTTTTTTTTTTTATTTTAATTAAACTTCTCATAGCTTTAAAAAAAAAAAATGACTAGAAATAGCCACAGAAAGCAATGGAATCTCTGCATCCTGGAAAGGAATACCTAATAGGTGTTGGGGAAATAACACATTGAAACATCACCAAAAAAAAAAAAAAGCCTGGGATATTTAGTAATATAAAATGCCTGCATTCTTCTCAGAACACTTAGGAGGTATTTTCACTAAAAACTCAATTGATTGTGTCATTTCACACATTAATTTTCCCTTTCTCAGATAAATGGCTGATCTTCTGTCTTACATAGTCTTCCTTCTCCTTTCTCAGATTCTCCCATTTTTAGTTTACTTTTTTTTAAATTAGTTTAATTAATATAAAAAGGAAAAGGAGGCCAATAAAACCAGGAGTTTGAGCCAGGCGTGGTGGCACACACTTGTAATTCCAGCATTCGGGACGCTGAGACCGGAGGATCCGGGTTTGCGGCCAGCCTCAGCTACCTAGTGAGGCACTCCACAACTTAGTGAGACTCGGCTTCAAAATAAAGAATAAAAAATAGGGCTGAGGGTATAGCTAGGAGGTAGAACGCCCCTGAGTTCAATCCCCAGTACCGCAAAAAAAAAAAAAAAGAAAAAAAAACCCCAGGAGTTTGTAAGTTTCCAGAAATTAGTACAATTTTAGATTCTTAGCATCTAGTGGTTATAGTTATTCATCATGGACACATCTTCATACTCAATGAATTTGCTCCTTTTCGTAGGTGATACTATATCCCCTGCCTTGTGTGGAAAAGGACACAGTCCCTGAGAGCAGTCTATATACCATTAAAGTGTAGTGACTAAGACAATCTCATTTTCCACAATGTAGTTCCATGAAATCAGCCCCTTATCACGCTGCTTTTACTATACAGACTCATTCTCTTGCCACAGCCAGCAGTGCCAAATGTTTTGCCATTTGTATATAAAATTCTCCACTAAGAAATCCTAAATCATTTGCAAATTGCCTTCATAACTAGACTCTAAATTGGACCTTTGAAAATTTTCCCCCATAAAATCAAGTTTTGAAAAAGATATCCTTTATTTTTTTTTCCTAATGACTGCTTCTAAAAATCTCTGCACACCAGCTATTTTAGCTCAGTTGAAACAGGTGGTTGGAGCCAGAAAAACTGGACCTAAGTCTCCAGTCCACTGAAACATATTTTCTCCCTGGCAGCAGCTGCTCTTCTGAGCATATTTAAACTGTGAACTCTCCCCACTAACAATTTATCAACATGACTACTTTTAGATAAATTGATGTAAAACCTAGAAGACACAATTTAAATTGGACAAAAATTGGTCAGTAAATTAAGTTTCATGGATGTAGGTGAGCCCGGTTGATGGAGACCTTCAAACCTACAAATTGTTTCAGAAATAAATAGCTCCATACAAATTTTCTTATATCTTCTAGTTGTGCGTACCATAGTACAAATTGTCACAAAACTTCAATGCCTTTTTTATTTGGTGCTATATTTTGTTGGATTGGAATGGGAAAGTGGTTCCCTGGCAGTTCTCACCTGTGGTCTCTCAGGAGATCCTGATAAGATGTGGGTTGTGGCTGGTACCACCTGAGAGCCCTATTGGGCTGGCCATCCAGCAGGGTCTCCTCTCGGGCTGGCAGTTGAAGCTAGCTCTGCTGGGCACTCAGCTGGGGATAACCAGAGCACGCACACACGGCTTCTCCGGCATGGAGGTCTCACTGGGGGGGTTCCATGGTAGATCTTCCCCTTAAAAAAAGCACCCCAAGAAAAACTGGAGGATATTGCAAGGTCTTTTCTGTACTCCCTCATGTCAGCAGTGTGGCTATCTCTGCATTCTGTTGGTTACAAGCTAGTTACTAAAGTCGGCCCAGGTTACACAGTACAGAACTTCCTCTCTGTCGAAGGAATGTCAAAGAATTTGAAGATGTGTTTTAAAACCACCACAATGCAAATTCCCTTAGTGTAATAAAACAACACCTCTTCCTCCTTATACTCTAAATCCCTCCACACAAAAGAAAACTTTGGGAATTACATTACTCCTTAAAAGTTCTGGCTGAAATGTAAAGTGTTTGATTTAGAGATTTATAAGATTTAGTTACTTAATTTAAGATAAACATTTTTGGTTGGAGTGGGGGCATGGAGTCCAAAAATATTTAGGCTATTTTCACCTTGATGATATGGATAGAATTTTAAGTTTTAGTTTGGTTTCACATTGTTCCACTGAGACTGAGAGGGCTCTATGAATAACTCAACTAATGAATTTGGTTCTAAGCCATGGTTTGATTAGCATTCTGATACCACTTATTAAATTTTCCAAAAAGAAATTCATTTTATTAACTTACAAAATAATGAATTTCTAGACTCCTGACAATGCAAGGTTATTTAAAGGTATCTCTGTCCCCTTATAATAGATACAGTATTTAAATGCCATTGTGATGGTAAAGGATTGAGGGGAGACAGTAGCTAATCAGAGCTTTTTTTCCAGGCAGGGTACTTGACTAGTTCTCAGTGAGGTGAATGTCCGTGGGTTTCACATCTATTGATTCAATCAACTGCAGATCTAAAATATTTGAAGACAGACACTAAGTGATGTGTATACACATAAAAGTATAATTCTGAATCTCACTGTTTCATAATTACAATGATAAAAGTATAAAATTAAAAATAATATATTTGAAGAAAATAAAGTTGCATGTGTACTGAATTTATACAGATTGTTTCTTGTAATTTTTCCCTAAACATTACAACATACCAACTATTGGCATAGCATTTATCTTATTAGGTATTATAAGTAATCTAAGATGATTTGAAGTATAGTATGTGGGAAGATATATGCACATTATATGTGAATACTGTGCTATTTTACATGAGACTGAGCTTCTGAAGATACAGGCATCCTGGAATCAATCTTCTGTGTATTCCGAGGGTTGATGGTACATAATCTTTGCAGAGAAATTGCTGTGATTTCAAAAAATCATTTCCACCAAGAAAGAATCTTACATCATCTTTCCTGCCACATTTACCTTTTATGTAGATCAAACACAAGCATTGTAAATTTGTGTGTTTATTTTTCTCTTTGTCATATTAAATTAAAAACTCATACAATAGTAGGAATGCCACTTTAGTCACCTTTTCATCCTCAACGGCTGATCCAGAGAAGGTGATTAACAAACATTGGATGATTTCATTCTTTTCTTTGTAAACACACTGTTTCTGAAATCTTAAAAAAAATATATATGTAGGGGAACATAATGCTTATTTAAAACAATGTTGAAAGCAGTGAGTTTCCAATCCTTTCAAGAACTACTAATTTGGTAACCTAAATGTTTCTAACCCTCAGGCAAAATGAAGATCCTAAAATATTCCAAGGCCCAACTTAAGAAAATTGCACTTAACTGCTGAGACATTCATATTTTAAAAGACTTTTTATTTTGAAATAAATTTAGACCTTCAGATAAGTTACAGAAATTGACATATTCTGCTTGTCCTTCAACCAGCTTCTTATAAAGTAACAGCTCACAAAATCTTTATACACTTACCAAAACTAAGAAATTAACATTGGTATGAAATTCTCAATAGACACATGGATCAAACTTGTCAGCTCTTGGGTGATTCTAATTTATACCCATGATCCAAAATTATTGGTAGGTGGCCTTCGTACCTATGATGTACCTATGATTCTGCTTTATAACGGCCTTCATCCTTTCACTGTGTTAAGTGGTTATTGATAAGAGGTATTCCTAAATTTCTCAATTCCAAGTAAAGGCATTCTTCCTCTACCATAGATAAATTTGGATCAGAGATTCTGGGTGTGGCCTCAGCAATGCATTTTAATCAGCTTCTCAGGTGAACCTGATGCATGCTGAATTTGAGAACCATTAGTCTAATCCACTGATTCTCAAATATGGCTACTCATTAAAATCACCTGACCAGCATTTTTAAAAAGGGGTAGAGGACAGATTCCTAATTCCCTTACTCAGAGATACTTGAAAACAAACACAGGAAATGTTAACTTTCTTTTAAGTACCTAAAGACCATTTACTAAGACAAGACCATATTGTGATCTATAAAGCAAATCTGAATAATTTTCAAACGGATTCAAATCATGCAAAATATGTCTTCTGCCACAGTGTAGGAAAATTCTTCCAGACAAAGAAACTATAAGAAAATAAAACCAAAATACCAGTATCTGTCATGCACATAAATACCAAAAGTCTTACCAAAATTTTAGCAAATCAAATCCAACTATATGTAAAAATAATAATGCAAAACAACAAACTAAGTATTATCTCAGGAATGCAAGGTTGGTTTAACACTTGAAAAAATCAGTCAGTGTTGCTGGGCATGGTAGCACACATCTTAATCCCAGAAACTCAGAAATGTGAGGCAACAGGATTTCAAATTCAAGGCCAGCCTGGACAACTTAATGAGACCTGCCTCAAAATAAAAAGGTTGAGGGCATAGAACACTGGAAGGGTAGCCTGGATTAAATCTCCAATACTGCAAAACACAAAAGAGAACAACAACAACAAAAGAGTCAGTCACTATAATTCATTGAAATAATAGAAAAAATATTATCATCATTTCAAGATGCAGAAAAATATTTGACAAAATTTAACATCTATTTCTTACAAAATGCCTCAGCAAACCAGAAGGAGATAGGAAATTTCTCAAGCTGATAAAGGCCATTTCAAAAAAAAAAAAAAAAAAGCATACATAACTGGTAAAAGGCAGAAAGCTTCTCTTCTAAGATCAGAAATAAGATAAGAACTTTTATTCTCATCATTTCTTTTCAGTACTGTACTGGAGATTTTTTGACAGTATAATTAAAGGCAAGAAAAGCTGGGCACAGTGGTGCATGTTTGTAATCTCAGTACTTGAGAAGCTGAGACAGGAGGATCACAGGTTTGCAGTCAGCCTTAGGGAAGTCCTCTGCAGCTTAGTGAGACCCTCCTTCAAAACAAAAGAATAAAATTGGGCTGGGGGTGTAACTCATAGGTAGAGCACCCCTGGATTCAATCCCTAGTACCACAAAATGAATGAACAGATAAATAATAAGGCAATAAAGAGAGAAAAATGTATCAGTATTAAAAAGGAAAGAGTTAAAGCTGTCTTTAGTCAAAAACAAGAACATAATTTTGATGAAAAAAACCTATAGAATCTACCAAAAAACTACTAACACTAATAAATAATTTGAGCAAAGTTACAGGCCAAAATGACAATATACAAACATTAATTATAATTTTCACACATTAACAATGAACAATCAAAAACTTAAATTTAGTAAAAATGTCATTTACAATAGCATCACAAATGTAAAATATTTTGGAACTGTTAGACAAACAGGTGGTCATCTGCCTGAGGCTATCTCCTTACTTTCCAGTTCCTACATAATAAATCACAACCTAACTTGATATATAAACAAACCAAAACCTAATCTAGGAGTTTATTTTTTTTGTAAAAATTTCTGGATTTCAGCTTATCACAGGCAGCCAGCTGACCACCCCACATCCACAGAAGGCAAATACCTAGCTGTAGTCAATCAGATTATTTCTCTCCTTTGCTTCCATTTCTGGCTGCAAAAGCTAACTGATTGTGCTGCTGGGTAGAATTGTCTGCGTCTCTTCTGGTCTTGGCTCAAATAACCTCTATCAAATTTAAATTATCTAAAAATTTTCTCTTAGAATAAGTTTGACAAATGATGCATAAGATCTTAACATTAAAAATGACAAAACATTGCTAAAAAAAAAAAAAGTTAAAATCCTAAATAAATGAATACTCACACCACACGCATAGATTGGAAAACTCAAATATTACTAAGGTATCAGTTTTTACAGTTAGATCTATATGTTCAACACGATCCCAGTCAGAATTTTGGCAGTCTTTTCTGGGTTTTTTTTTTGTGTTTTTTTTTTGTAGACTTTGGTAAACTGACTCTAGAATTTTTTTTTTTTCTTGTGGTACTAGGGATTGAACTCAGGGGCATTCTACCTCCGAGCTACACCCCCAGCCCTATTTTTTATTCTTTATTTTGAAACCGAGTCTCACTAAGTTGCAGAATGCCTCACTAGGTAGCTGAGGCTGGCCTCGAACCCGGATCCTCCGGTCTCAGCCTCCGGAATGCTGGGATTACAAGCATGCACCACCATGCCCGGCTTGACTCTAGAATATTTATTTGCCAAGACAATTCAATGAAGGAAAACATAATCTTTTCAGTAAATTGTTCTGCCATACCTAGACATTCATATGAAAAAAAAAAAAACTAACCCTTTTCTCATAATTAATTCTATTATGATTGTGAATTAATTGTAGGAATATAATTTTCTCATATGAATGTCTAGATGTGCCAGCACAATATAAGAGCCTCTATTTTTAAAAAATAGAAGAAGTTTTTATAACTCTGAATCTGTTAAAAGTACAAAGCACAGAAGAAAAAGTCAGTAAGTTGGACCCCATCAAAATGTTTCTTATGTTCTTCAAAAGATACTGTTAGGAAAACAAAGAGAGTGGCAGAGAAGTTTCCCAAGGCATGTAATTGATATAGGCTTCTATCTAAAATTATATTTTAAAAACTTTTCTATTTAATAATAAAAGGACAAATGACCCAATTTTTAGAAAGTTGGGCACTCTACCAAAAACATATATGGTTAGCAAATAAGCACATAAAAAATTGCATCACATAATAAATCATTAGGCAAATACAAATTAAACTATAATGAAATACTACTATGTATCTGTCAAAAACAGAAAAAATTAAACACTGGTCATATCAAGTGTTGGAAAGGATATGGATGAACTGGAACTTTTATTCAACACTGATGAAAACGCCAAAGGATACAGCCATTTTGGAAAACAGTTTTTCAGATTCTTCCATATGTCCCACCCAATTCTACTCCCAGATATTTACGAAAGAAAAGTGAAAGCATATCTATACAAAGGTTTGTACATAAATTTCCACGGCACCTTCATTTGTGTTTGCCTGGGGGTGGTGGGGAGGAACAGGAGGAAAAGGTTATAAAGGTATATGAAAAAACATCCAGATATGTTATCTGGATTGCAGTGATGGTTTCACAGGTATATACATATGTCAAAATTTACTATATGTTAGTTATGCTTCAGTAAAGCATTTTCTTAATTACAAAAACTTATAAACACACATTCCTCATAGACTTAAAACAATAAATATGTGTAGATAACTGGTAAGTGTTATCAAGTAAGCCTCAAGACTTTTTGAAAGCTCCCTAGGTGATTCTGCTATGGATTAAAATTTGAGAATCACTGTTCTATTTCATCACTGTGGGACATACCCTTAGCCCCCTCCAAAAACCCTACCTAAACTAATGCCCAAGCTTGTCAGGGAACGACATCGAGAGTATGAGTAAGCAAAGTAAATCCATCACTTCTAGAAAACAACCTGAAGCCCCTAGTTTTGATGGCTAATGAGTAGTATCATCTTTGTAAAACAAAGAATAACTTTCTAGTACAGAGCCAGAAGTGTGCTGAGATTTCAATGCAAGTACTAACACTGAAAACCACATAACAAGAGCTGCAGCATGTAGGAAATAAATAACTCAGAAAATAAAGCTCTGACATGCCCTGATGAACAGGGAAGGATTAAAGGTACAAGTGAGGCTTAAAAAGAATAAAACCTTAAGACGTGCTGGACAATGGATCAGGAAGAAAGTTAACACCTCAAATCATGGCTCTTACAGCCATTCTGTCAGTAAAATGTTTATGTTTATTTTCTCTTCATTGATGCCTTCTATATTTTTCCTATTATATAGCATTTAATGTGGTTTTATTTTTAATATGCTTGTTTTATTTTTCCTTTCTTCAAAAAGATATCTGGAATTCTTTTCCTTCTTATTAGCCATGCAAATAGCTGTTCAGTCTTATGTTTTGGTTTATTAGTTTATTAACTTTAAGAACTTGGGACTTCTTTTTGAACTCTTTTACTGTAAGAATGTTTCCATTCTGTTTCACCAGCTGCTGCTTATTGAAGGATGTGAGGAAATTAGCTCACTGTGCTCAGTCTTCAGCTGTTTTCTTCCAGCCACTCTGATAAGGCCCAGCAAAATTCCTTTAGGAATAAGAAAAGAGACAGAAATTATTGCTTTCAGTCTTCTGTCCCTCCCAAACACCAAATAACATTTGTCCTGAATTCCACTGCCATATTTTATAGATAATGATAAATCTATAGGAGCCTACTAAATACTTGGCGAACTTGCTATTTTATAAATGCAAAGACCCAAGAGGAATAGAATAGCACTTCCAGATCCTGTCTGACCTTCAAACCAATGTGCAAAAATGAACAAGCGCTAAAATCCCAAGTTTTTATATAGGGAAAATTTGAACTGGCTTTGTTTTTTAGAAATGGTAAAAATGCAGTTTTGTTTTATGATCTTTTGTAGCTGGGATACTATTTAACTAGAGAAGATAACAGACTCTTTCCAGAGGCAATGAAATAGAAGGGCTCAGATCTATGTGATTTCACACAAAATTATACCAGTAATATTAAACATTCATTAAGACATAAATCAAAAATGTGTCCTGAGCTGGTCATGGTGACATGTGCTTGTAATCCCAGTACTTGGGAGGCTGATATAGGAGGATCAAGGTTCAAGGCCAGCATGCAATAATTTAGCAAGACTCTGCTTCAAAAATAAAAAGGTCTGGAGGGGTAGTTCAGAGGTAAAATGCTTCTGGGTTCAATCCCCAGTATCACTCACACACATATATACATGGGTCCTGAATATTTGTATCATTAGATCAGAAATGGACTAAAGAATATCAAAATCTGTTTTTATTTTGCTTTCCAATTATTTCTATTTGGAGTTTTTATTTTTAAAGACTTTAATGGTTAAATAGTAATAGTAAATATACAACAAATATGACAGTTTTGAGTCATAAACAGGTCAGGACCATAGCCTCAGTTTTAAAAGTGGGCTCCCTGATCCTACATGGCCACCTTAATAAGAACAGAAAGTAGAACTTCCAGGTCCTCATGGTAGTGAGATGCACCCTTGATTCATTGGGCCATAGAAAATAAAATACACTGAGGTGTCTGGAGGAAATCTAGTGACTAGAAGAGAGAATGAGAAGGCTTTACAACATGTGACTTGAGCACAGTCTGAGAGATACCTGGGTCATGATAAGGACCATGAGAAAAAAGCTTCACAGGAAGCAAGGTGTGTGTGAAGCATGAGGGTGACTCATGTACAGAGAACAGGAAAGTCATTTCTGTAGCAGCACAGTCATGACTCTGGTTCCAGATGAATAGGATGGCCCTATCATTTAGTATCCAAATAGGATTCATGAGGATAAGAGAAGCATAGTTAATACTTGCTTTGGAACAATTGCCTAAACAGGACTGTCTTGGGTCAACTGAGATGTATAATGACCCTACACAGAACAGAGGGTGATCAGTTAAGAAGGAAGAAGGCCATGGAAATACTAGGGACTCTTGAGAGGTTGTTTAAATTTGATGTGGCAGGTTACTAGAAACTACTTCCAAAGAGATGAAGAAAATTATGTTTGTTATGTGGATGCAGCTGATCAGATGAAGATAGACTCAAGGCAGGGATATTGGTAAGTTGCTGAAAGTAGCAAGTCCAAATTCTACATCTGTAGAAAAGGTGCCAAGAGTGCACTTAGGAAATATCTGAAGGAGAGCGCTAGAGGATGGAAGGTCAATGGATTGCTGGTTAGTTAAACACAGCAATGAAACCAACAATGGAGGGATGGAGAAAGAGTTCATAGAAAAACCTGGAAAAATATCAATGGAGATAAAGATACTCCAGAACTACATGTGAAAAATACAGGTATGGAGATAGAATATGATATGAGGAACTAGAAGAATCCAGAAAAGCATAAAGGAAATGAGAAGAGAGTTGTGAGGATTCCCTAAAAGAGCAAAGTAACTGAGAAGTTCAGAGAGTCCATGATGAGAAGCTGGTCAGTGACATTAGAACAGTGTTAAGACTGAAAAGAAAACAGATTTGGCTCAGGGGACATCATCAAGATGTCTCATTAAATGCAAAAGCTAAGTTATAGTGACTCAGAGAGGGAAAGGATAGCAATTGAAGCCAAAGATCACATTTTGTAAATGTAGCTATGAAAAATGAGAGATATTGCAATATTCTGACAAATGTCTGCAATCCTTTGCACATGATATAGCAAACTGACTGGAAATATAATTGGAAGATAGACATTTTATAGAATTTTGGAGAAACATACCTGATGACTTTTTTTGTTGCATTTTTAATTGTTGCTTTCAAAGGGCAAAATTCATTTCATCTATTGTTGATACTCTCATTCTTCCTAACTTTGAGCTCTCCTTGCTTTAATGATTTATAACTTGATATTCAATTTTTACTCCATATTATTTTTAGTCAAGCCTCAGTTCAATCAAAATCCCATTCAAGCTAACTAAAATATTTTAAACCATTATTCCTTTCAGACTAGACTCATCTCTCTTACCTTGACATAATTTGAGGAGACACTGAGAAAAGTCCTTCAATAAGATTACAGAGATGGGAAAAATGGAAAATTGGGCAAGTTCTTCCAATGGCTTATGAAACTTAATACTAAGTACTTCGGAAACCTTTGAAACCTACCCAGGAAAGAATTCCACTTTTTCTAAGTTGTTTGATAGCTATAGCTTGTCAACTTATTTTCTAACTAATTCTAACCATGTTCACGTTTACACTTGACATTTGACATTTCTCCATGTGTAGTGTTGTCCGATGGGAAATATATAATATGGCAGAATTTACTGACTGTCTTTTTGTCTTTAAATAGAAATTGGGTTGTAGTCTCATGAATTGCAATGTACATGAACCAATTATGAAATAGAGAAGCCTAATCATCGTTTTGAGGTTCTTTCTTACCATTTTTATACATTTATCTTAATTCAAGACTAATACATTGTGCCTTGAGCTTTTGTACAAATTAGAAAAAGTACCTTTTCCTCAACATTTTGGATCAACCTGTTGGAACAATGCCATGAAAAACGTCAGCGTCTTTGATTTGAGTGATGCCTCTAGAGTTGTGTAATGCACAGACTGCACAACCATACACAGTAGCCCTGGGAAACTGTGCTTGGGCTTAGTGCAGTCATCTCGATGAGGTAAGACAAGTTCCTGAGGTCCAGGAGAGTGAAGCAAGTCTTCCCTAAGACTTTATAACATGTGATCATAAAACCAAAGGGAGAGATCTAACTTCCTGGCACTTAGAACCAGGATAACCTGAATCTCCATTAGTAATTCTCCCAGGACTGCCAACCTCCCACTCAGTCACAGTGCTCTAGCATGCCCTGGGAGGATGACATCAGCATTACCCTTGCCCAGAACTGACATCTTACATAAGGAAGTAGCCTCGTTCTGGTAAGGAAATTCATTTTCTGGCACTGTGCTTATACTTGTTGACTCTACTAATGCAAAACAGGAACATTGATGATACCTACCTCATAGACTCTGAAACTCTCTAAAGAGATCATCTGGATGAGCATTTCATTAACTATGAAGTACTCTTCACCTGATAAGATATTATCACCTTGAACAACAAAGATAATAAAGGGCAGAGAAAAATAAAAGTTACAATTAGTGGGAAGAAAGGTTTTAGTTGGGCTTACCCCTAAGTTTATTCTAAGGAAACTTAATGTGGGAGCCAGCACTTTCTCTGCTCCTACTATTACAACAGGTATGCGAATTCTCCCCAGATAACTTGGCTCCAGCTAACCAGGTAGTGCATATCCAGTCCATCACACCAGCATCATGCAGCTACTCTCTAATAAGAGCACTTGCATTTTATGCAGCAGCTTTCATCTAAAACTCCCTCAGTAGGCTTTAGTCAATAATAAAGTTTTATTTAAGTCAAAGTCAGCCTCCTAAATTTTAGGGAAGTTATAGAAGTTTACGGTTAAAAAATAATGTCTAGATATGAATGAAATATAATTCACTGAAGGTCATTACTTTTTTGTTTTGTTTTGTTTTGTTGTAAAACCGGGAATTGAAAACCCAAGGGCATTCTGCCTCTGAGCCACACTTCCAATCCTATCTTTCTTTTTTTTGTGTGTGTGTGGTACTAGGGATTGAACCCAGGGGCATTCTACCTCCAAGCTACATCCTCAGTCCTATTTTTTATTCTTTATTTTGAAATAGGGTATCACTAAGTTTCAGAGAGCCTCATTAAGTAGCTGAGGCTGGCTGCAAACCAGGATACACCCATCTCAACCTCCCAAGTACTGGGATTACAAGCGTGCGCCACCACCATGCCCAGCTGTCTGTCTTCTTCTTCTTTTTTTTTTTGTTTTTTTTTAAACAGGATCTCTGTAAGTTGCTGAGGCCCTTGCTAAATTGTTGAGGCTGGTCTCAAAGCTACAATCCTCCTGTCTCAGGCTCCCAAATACTGGGATTACAGGTGTGCCCCCACCATGCCTGACTAGGTAGTTGCTCTTCCTAAGTACATGTGATCATCTTGTTTTAACATTTCTCTTGGTGATGTGAATGGTACGTGAATTAGATTGTGTTTCAGTCAGCATGCTCACTGCTGTGACCCAAAATACCTGACAACAACAACTTAGAGGAAGATTTATTTGCTTACAGATCTGGATTTCAGGGTTTCGGTCCACGTTAAGCCAGGTGAAGTCTGAGGAGCTCAGGACATGGTGTGGGGAGCAGAGAGAAAGAGAGAGCACACAAGAGCTCTGCACTCACATCTTGGAGCAAGGGAAGGAGGGACCATATATAATCCTTTAAACCACACTACTAGAGCCCCTCTGCCAGCAGCCAAGCACTACCTCCAACATGGCTGTCTTATCTCCATGAGATCTAAGGGGGACATTCTAAATCCAAACAATAACAGGTTGGGAGCTAAGAACCTTGACAGAGTGGGCATCCTACTAGGGATCTGGGCCCAAGCCTTCACTTTGCAGCCACCTAAACTGTGGCCAAGGCAAGTAGTTTACCTTCCTGGACTCCAGATTATACACATGTAAAGAACCTTAAGGCCATCGGCTTTAATAGTTAAAGCATCTTTAGGGAGGTAGGTATGAACTGATTCCTACTGGGATACAGATTAAATAGCAAATGGCTACACTGCATTCAAATGTGTCTTCTCCCCATGAGCTTTTCATCTCCTGTTCTGTATCCGGTCCTCACCACCAGACCTCTCAACCTGTTAATCTACTAGAAATGAACACTAAGAAGACAATGATTGATTAGTTTAAACCAATGAAGGTATAATCAGATCATTGTTTGAATAGCAAACACTTCACACAGTGTTTTTAGATAATTTATCAACCTAATTTTATTACTCCTAACATCCCTGAACCTCTTTAGTGATTAGATTCAGGTAGTACCCCAGGATGCTTCTGGCTTTTTTAAATGCTCCTAACACTTAAAAATGCTGCATGCTCAGCCTGTCATAAGATATCTTAAGCCTCCTGCCTGCTGAATCTCCACAAATGTCCCTGAAGCTTGGCTTCCCTTTGAAGTTAGACAAGAATGTTTGATTAGATTTGTTTAAGCTCCTCTCCCACCCTCATCTCATATTGCTTTCAAAGCTTCATGTTGGATTTGTACTGTAGAGGGTAGAGGAATAAGGGGAAAGGATTGAGAAATTATCTGCTTTGTATAGATCCCCTCTTTCCAGAGACATGGTGCCACTGCTATTAAGACATTGCTTTAACAGAATTACTTGGTATCCTAATCTCCCAAGCAGCAGAAGCCTGAGTGAGTTCTTCAAGCACTCAGTCCCTTTCAACTATGCTGCGTCTTTATAAACTCTAAGAGTTAATCAAGGCTATTCTGAAGTCTCTACTCCTACAAAATAAGAATTGAATCATAAAAAAAAAAAAAAATACAAAGTTGTTTTAAAGCAGTACTTTGAGTTTTGTTTTAACTTTTGGACTGATTGTGCCAAATGACTTTTTCATGACGTGAGGTTGACAGTTAACTCCTGAAAACCTCTCTATTTCCTAGGACTTAATGACCTCTGAGTTCCTTTCACCATAGGGCGATGGTTGAGTCCAAGCTTTGGGGTCCATCTGGTAGGTTTTGACTCTTGCCTCTACACAACTGTAATTTATGTATTTGATTCTTTATTCTCTCATCAAATATGACCCTTTGTCTAAGTTGTGCATGTCAGGTGTTTGGATTACAGCAGTGAAATGTTAACGAAAATGACATTCAAGCAAAGGCATTACCTAAATTGCCCCCAAATCTTGAACCACAGAAACTACAAGCTAACAAATGCGTGTTATTTTAAGCCACTATGTTAATATTGTTACACAGCAATAGATAAATAATATAATCCTAGGTTAAAGTACACAGTGGAATCAAACTTGTTTCTTCTCTCTCTCTCGTTCTTGCCCATATAGCTGTTCACTCTGTTACCACTTCCCACAATACTCTTCCTCTTTTCATCCTTCCATTTCTCACAGTCACACACAATTGGCTCTCATTTCTCGTTTCTCTGGCTTTTCATGGTGCTAAACTAAACTTAAGCTCTTTAGGAGCTGCTACCTTATTTATTTTGTGGTAATAGCACTGTACAGGAATGCTTTTTGAAATAGAAATGAACAATCAAGTGTCTTGCATACAACAAAAAATAAAAAGTGATTATCCATAAGTGAGTAGACAAAAAAATAAATAGTTACAATTTGTATTATGAAAAAGTACACTGATGCATAACTTTTTATGAAAATGTTTATTGTGGTTATAAGTAAGCATGAGCCCAAATTATGTTGTGTAAATATGAGATAAGAATTCCACTGTTATGCATAATTATAATGTAGCAATAAAAAAATCAATAAGCGTGTGTGTGTGTGTGTGTGTGTGTGTGTGCATGTGTATGTGTGTGTGTCTATTTTTGTACTAGAGAGTAAATCCAGGGATGCTTCACCTCTGACCTACACCCTTAGTCCTTTTATTTTTTATTTTGAAACAAGATCTTGGTAAGTTGCTGAAGGACTCACTAAGTCATTAAAGTTGGCCTTAAACCTGTTATCCTTCTGTCTCAGCCTCCCAAGTACTGAGATTGCAGACATCTGTCACCAAACCTGGCTTATTTTTGTAAATATCTTTGTAAATGGTATCTTCTTTCAATACATTTTTAAATCAGTACTGATTAAGTTATCATTTACAAAAACAAACCAGGCACAGTGATGTACACCTATAATCCCACTACTTAGAATGCTGAGATAGGAGAATCCCAGGTTCGAGGGCAGCCTCAGCAATTTAGGAAGACTCTGTTTCAAACTTAAAAATAAGAGGCTCCAGGTGTAGTTCATAGGTAGAATGCCCCTAGGTTCAATCTCTAGTATTAAAATAAAACATAAAGTATATAGGAATTTTTTTTTTTAAGAAACATGTTTTAATAGTTCCTCAAATCAAATATATATGTTATGGACACCTCACATCTTGAAATTGGATTTAAATATTTCATTCATAAAAAATATAAATACTCAATAATAATAGGTAAGTAAATAGTAACTTCAGAAATAACACTTCTTGTTTTGCTGTTTTTTCTTTATTTCCAAAATGATACTCATTATAGAGCTCAAAAAAGTTAAAATGTACATTAAATTTCCATCTATAGAAATTATCTTTAGAAAAAAGATAATTGCTTCCTTTAAATATGGAGTATATTATAAATAACTCATTCATAAATACAAAAGACTCCTTAATATGAGAGTCTATAAAATATAACCCTCATTAAATTACTCATACTAGTGAAAAAGAATAGTCAGAGACTAAAACAATGAGATTTGAAATAACCCCAGGCACTGATATTGTTTGCAAGGCTCACAGAAAACTCAGAGGAGCCCAGATTTGCTTCTTCTCCTTTGACCAGAGCTCTAAAACTACATATGCAGGTCTGTGGGCCCCTGGGAGGTGGTGTGACTCACCCAAGGATTCTCCTATTCATACCAATACATTACGACACTGCTCTGCCACTCAGACCAAATAGCCTTTGGGCAAATCAAAAAAGTGGGAGCTTTGTTTTTCTGGAGAAAGAAAATATACGTTGTTCATTCTAAAGAACAGTTGAAATCAGATATGACCAAAGAAGGGGAACTTTGAGTTCAATCTGAAAAGAATAGCAGATAGTCATTCACTTTTTCTTTATTTAAGAAAAATCAAAATGGTTTTGCCTCAGTAGAGCTGATGTTGTACTTTCACTGATGAGAAAAGAAAGGATGGTCTGCAATTTCCATCCTTCCTTAGAGCTTACAGGCGTTGTTTCTCCCTTTGTATATTATCAGGCTTCCTGGTATAAGACACAATGGAGGAGATGAGTGTGTGTGTGTGTGTGTGTGTGTGTGTGTGTGTGTGTGTGTACACATGCATACACACATATATATATGCATATACATATGTTCCTATAAAAGCGGTAGGGGCAGGAGAAAGAATTTTTTACTGATTGACTGAGCAGCCTGTTTAATACCAAACCAGTTCTGGGAGATCCCAAGAGACTTATCTTCATTAAGAAGAGGGGCAGAATAATACAATGAGTGACTGGAGTCAAGCTACTTTTACATCAACCAATTGGCCCGGTGATTTTGAGATGCCATGGTAAGTGACGAGTTTACAGAATTTGAAGGTCATAGTCCAAGTTCAAGGTAGAGAACACAAGGGTTTCTATATTAAAAGAATTTGAGGCAGGGCGTAGTGGTGCACGCATGTAATCCCAATACTTGGGAGACTGAGACATCACAAGTTCAAGGGCAGCCTCAGCAAGTAGTGAGACATTCATCAACCTAGCAAAACTCTGTTTCCAAATAAGAAATAAAATTGGGCTTGGAGGGTAGGGGTATTTCGAAGGTAGAATGTCTCTAGGTTCAATCCCCAGTACCACACACAAAAAATAAAAAAAAGAAAGAAAAGAAAAGAATTTCAGGCACACTAATTCTCTTGCTTATGGAAATAAGCATATATATATGTGTGTGTATGTGTGTGTGTGTGTGTGTGTGTGACTTAAATATAATGAGCAACTAGATGAAACTACTGAATATTTTCAAAATGCCTAGTGATTTTCATTTTTGTCTCCATTCTCATGATTTTGAGCTATATATTTGTTATGAATTACATAAAGAATTTTTATTTTTTCATTTCCACCTACTTTTGTAAAATAAAAATCAAAACATGGCAAAATATTTAAATAATTTCATAAACATTACTATATAGACCAAGACAAGCAGCAACAACCTGCCACATTTTAAAATATTCTTTTATCAAGTAACTGTTCACTTAAGTACAATAAGGCAGTTTAGTGATGTCAGTGTATTATGCATAAGAGTATGAATCATGCCTAATCAAACATATGAGAAGTCATATAATCTCACTAATGCTATGTTTCCCACTCCTGTAATCACCAGCAATGTTGAAAATGTTTCCCTACGTGTTTTGACTGTTGTTCTTTGTGAATTTCCAGTGTATGTCTTTTGTCTGAATTATATTGTAATGTGAAGAATTTTCTCATAGAATTATAAATGCTATTTACAAATTCAGAATATAAAAATCATCACAGTTGATTTGGGTAAAAATACATAGCAGCCTACATGTTTTTAGGTTTTATGATGTATTTTAGATCTGCAAACATTCTTAATTTTTACACATAGAAACAAGTATCTCAATGTTTTCTCTAAAGTTTTTCCTGCTTTATTACTTTGAGGGTTGATCTTATTTGCTTTATTTCTATTTCCCTCAAGTTTTTTTTTTTGTTTTTTTTTTGTTTTTTTTTTTTTTTTTTT
>PVLC010016391.1:0-35520 GCA_004027655.1 Graphiurus murinus | reverse complement strand
AAAAAAAAAAAAAAAAAAAAAAAAAAAAAAGTATCTTGAGCCGGGCGTGCTGGTGCATGCTTTTAATCCCCGTACTTGGAGGCTGAGACCTGAGGATCCGGGTTTGCCACCAGCCTCAGCTACTTAGTGAGGCCCTCTGCAACTTAGTGAGACCCTGTTTCAAAATAAGGAATAAAAAATAGGACTGGGGGTGTAGTTCGGAGGTAGAATGCCCCTGGGTTGAATCCCTAGTACCACACACACACATCCACAAAGTATTTTGGTTTTGATTTTTTAGAATGTTCAATTTGGGATTATTAAATATGTTAGAAGAAAAGTCTGTGGGGAAGGTCTTAGAGATTATAATATTTGGAAATGGTTTTGACAGTAAGCCAACCTAAAGTTACTTCTGAAGCCTTATTTTGATATTATAGTAGCTAAAGAGTTTCTACATATCAAGAACTTTAGCTTTAACTGCTATCCCCCTTTGTTATTTTTATTTATTTTTTTGGTACTGAGGAATGAACCCAGGGGAATTCTACCTCTGAGCCAAACCCCAAGTCTTGTTTGATTTTTTTAGTTTGAAACAAGATCTCACTAGATTGCTGAGAGTCTCGTTAAGTTGTAGAGCCTGTCCTCAAACCTGTGATTTTCAGCCTCCCAAGTACTGGAATTACAAGTGTGCCACCACACCCACTTGTACTCCTTTACAGTATCTAAAATATTGAGTTGTTTTAGCACAGTAAAATCTGTTTTAAAAATCCTTCCAAATGATATTTAGGCCACTCTCTGTCTTTCACAAGATTTGTTTTGTACACTCTAGATCAATCATAATCTCTACCACTTCCATGTACTTCTTTTTTTAAAAAATATTTTCTGTGGTATTGAGGATTGAACACACATGGCTTCTACCTCCTAGCCACACCCCTGGCTCTTTTTATATTTTTATTTGGAAAGAAGGTATTAGGTTGCTTATAGTTTTGCTAATTTGCTGAGGCTGGCTTGAACCTTTGATCCTGGGATTACAGGTGTGTGCCACCACATTCGTCTCAGTATACTTTTTTAAACCACATGAACTCAGGATATCAATCACATTCACCACTGTATCCTCGAAGAATGGCAAAGTGCTTGAAAGATGAGCAAGTACTTGTTAGTGAAAGAACCAACCAATCTTTTTCTCTTTCTTTCATCAGCCCATTTTTATGACATATGGTGGAAAGCTGTTAACTCTCATCATTCTTCTGTGTGATATCATAGAAACTCAAAAATCTGTGTTGCCCCAAGAATCCTAGAAACATATGGGAATTTGGGGACTAAACTAGAATGTTCTAAGTTTGCTACAAAGATTCATACCCAAAGAAGGAGAAATGACTAAGTGGTTCAGGAACATTCTTGGAATCTTTACTGGAGTATTCAGGATCACATGATTTTTTCAACATCACTCGAGAGTGTCTCAGAAAACTACTGTGTGTAGAGAGAGGCCATGAAACAAGGGAGAGTTTGAAATTTGAAGTCAGGTGGTTCTGAGTATGAATGCCAGTTTTACTATTTCCCAGATAAAATTTTCTTTGAAATTCAGGAAATAATGACAACCTTGCTGTGTTAGTGAATTTGAACTATTATGTATTAAAAATGTACTCAAACAGCATGTGCAAAATAAGCAACAGCCATTACAATGATTATTCCTTTATTACCTATGATAGAGTCTCGTTCTCCCAACTGGATGTGATCTGTCAATGAATCCTATTGGTACTTGTGACTTGAAAGTGGGCAAATACTCATTTAACAATTTGGGAAGTTTCTTCCCTCTCCTATCATCATGATCATAGTGAAGAAATTTTATATAAGAAAATGATATTTTAATGTGACTCTTTCTTTATTACTACCTTTCTATTTTCTCTTCCTGTCAGTTGTTGAGTTTTATACAGATGACAAAGCATAACCTTAATCATAAACAGAAACTAAATGCGTGCTTTAGAATTACCCATTAAGCATTCATTCTGTGCCTACAAATCCCACTCCTATAAAATTCATGGAACAGACCATTTTCTAAATAAATATTCAGATTAAAAAAAGGGATGGGAGAACAGTATCTAAGTGCTAAAATATGCAAGCAATTTAGAGAGAAAAAGTAGAGATGTAGAGATTATTGCTGTCTTGGGCAAGAAAGAATGTAAAGTTCAATTGTAATCACGCATACATGTATCTTTTGGAATGTGAAAGAAGAGGACCAAATTCTTGTTTATAAAACAATGAAGAAAAGATCATCCTATCCTTGGCACTTAAATTAGTTTTTTAGACCACTCTTCAATAAAACCATTGTATTGTATTACTCTCATAAAATTAAGAGTTCTCCATTAAAAAGTTAATTTGTGTACTATTTCACTTATTCACTCAAAAAAGGCTTACTTTCAGGAACTGTGATAATCATCATTGTTAAGTTGTCATGTAACTAGAATTTTTCCAATTATTAAATTTGGTTTATCTTAATTTATTTTTTAATTTCGTTTATTTTAAACAAGACTATAAGCCAGGTGTGGCAACACAGGCCTATGATCCTAGTACTTGGGAGGCTGAGACATGAGGATTACAGGTTCAAGGCCAGCCTCAGAAACTTGGCAAGACCCTCAGTAACTTAGGGAGACCTTGTTTCAAAATTAAAAAAATAAAAAGGTCTGGGGGTGTAGTTTGGAGGTAGAATGCCCATGGGTTAATTCTCAGAAGAAGCAATAAATTAATAAGTAAATAAATAAATAAATACTATAATATCATCTATTATTAAAATCTATAAATGATATTTATGATTAAGTTTATAACAATTAAATTATACAACTGTCTGCAATATGTTTTTAAAATACCATGAAAAGATATAATCATTCCCATGAGAAGGCAAGTTATGGTTTATTGCTGCTAAAAATTAAATTTGCAGAAATTTTAGATTTTTTGCTACTTACAGATTTCTTATCATCATACAACTTAACCTATTAAAATTTGATGTTTTAAACACATGCCAGATTGTCCAGTTGTTCTCTTATAAAGGATGAAAACAAATATGAGCAAGGCTGAATTGTGCTATAATGAAGAGAACACTGAGTTAAGGGCCTAAAGACCTAGCTGAAATCTTGGCTTTGTCTCATATAAAACATATCATCTTTGGGAATTTAATTAACCTCTAACTGTCAGAGTTCTTTTATACAAATTTAGTATGTAGACAAAGCATCACCCAAACTGGCATATCATGTAGTAAGTACATGTAAATATTTTAAACATTATTACCAAACAAGCACACATAAACATTTTAAACATGATTAACAAACAATATACATAAACCCAAATGTTTCTTTAAAGAGATTATCTGTTTTCAATTAAATTCAATTTCACTTCTTAGGAATCAGTATTATTAGATCTTATCTAGTGCACAATGAGATATCAGGAAGGTTACTGTAACATTTATTATAATTTCTCTTTTTCTTTTTTTTTTTTTTTCGGTACTGGGGATTGAACTCAGGGGCATTCTACCTCCGAGCTACACCCCCAGCCCTATTTTTTTTTATTCTTTATTTTGAAACCGGGTCTCACTAAGTTGCGGAGTGCCTCACTAGTTAGCTGAGGCTGGCCGCGAACCCGGATCCTCCGGTCTCAGCCTCCCAAATGCTGGGATTACAAGCGTGCGCCACCACGCCCGGCATAATTTCTCTTTTTCAAACAAGTAATGTAACACACACACAAACACACACACACACACACACAATCTCAGAGGAAAAAGAAAGAAGTATCTTCTTTACAAAAGTTGTTGTCAGCGTCAGTCATCAGGGACGTCTTCAATAATGTACATGCTATTTTATCTCTAGGACTAATCTTTTTGACTACATTTTCTGGACCAATAACATCATTCTGAGTTACTGAAATGGAGTGTCTGGGTTAGTACAATTGGTATTCTGGACTGCATGTAGACTCCAATTTTCAGAATGACTGTTTCCAGATTTGTTTCCTTAGTGTTTTACTTTCATAATGCTATCTCTAATATGAAATAAATCTCCCTAGCTTGGTATCCAAGTTTCTTCTTTAACTACATAAATTTCTTTCTCTCTGTGTTCTTCAACATGCACTCCTTGTTCCAACCAAAATGATCAATGAACTCATGCCATCCAAATCGTGTTCACTTTCCATCTCTCTGTAGCCCTTGTTCTGCCCTCTCTGATCCTATCTCATCCAAAAAGCATTTCTGGATACATTTTAGGTCACTCATTCACTATCCACCAGGAATACTATATCAAAGTTTTCTCTACTACATTAACTTACAGTCAAATTTTCTGGTATAGGTCGTCCCCAACTTACGATGGCTTGACTTACGATTCTTCAATGCTTGATTATTTTATGATGGTGTTAAAACAATATACATGGAGTAAAAACCATACTTCAGATTAGAATTGGCATCATTACCCAGGTTGGCAATGTGCACTGTGATATTTTCTCACAATGTTGGTCAGCAGTAGCCAACCATAGCTCTGGTCAGCCACACAATCTTAAAGGTAAACAACTGATATGCTACAATACATTGTGTTTTAAATCCATGATACTGGATTACATGTATTGAATGCATTTTCAACTTACAGTAGGCTTATTTAATCTTAACAGTATCATAAGTTGAAGAACAATTGTGAGTGGCCTGACTTATATATACTTCTTACTTATCCAAAAAGTTTAGAAAATGCTTAGACACAGAAAACATAACACTCTCTCTTTTTTTTTATTTTTTTTTGTGGTACTGGGGATTGAACTCAGGGACATTCTACCTCCGAGCTATACCCCTGGCCCTATTTTTTCTTCTTTATTTTGAAACAGGGTCTCAGTAAGTTGCGGAGTGCTTCACTAGGTAGCTGAGGCTGGCCGCGAACCCGGATCCTCTGGTCTCAGCCTCCCAAATGCAGGGATTACAAGCATGCACCACCACGCCTGGTTTAACACTCTCTTATGTTTACTTCAAATAGCCATAAAAGCTGACTAGATTCAAAGTAAAAGGCTAAGGACTTCTTATTAGATACATAGATAAGAAATCAGGCAATGATAAAGAGGAAATATTAAAAATATGCTCTTCTTCATCTATTGAGATGATCATGTGATTTTTTTTTTTGTCCTTAGTTCTTTTTATATGATGAATTACATATATTGACTTGCTTATGTTGAAACAGCCTTGCATCCTGGAATGATACCAACTTAGTCATGGTGGACAATTTTCTTAATGTGGTTTTGACCGTGAATCACTGGTACTTTATTAAGAATTTTTGTATTTATGTTAATCAGGTATATTGTTGTGAGGTATTCTTTTCTTGAGATATTTTTATTCAGTTTAATTATTAAGGTGATACTGGCTTGATAGAATGAGTTTGGAAGAATTCCATCTCTATTTTATGAAATAATCTTCTAACTCATTAAACACTAAATAAATTGGGAGCTACAAGGTTCTATAAATTTTCCAAGATAAATAAATGATATTCTTTAATAACTTAGATATCACATGGAAGTTTCTTATAGATCATTAGATGAAATATATTAATTATAATAATAAATTACAGAGATAGTGTTATTTATGAATATGAGAAAATATTGAGGTTTGTATGAAAAAGTGTCAGATAGTTTCTCAAATGTCTGTGTGTAGTTAAACTATTCTGATAGTATCCATTTCTTTAAGATATTTAGCTACCAATAGGATATTTTATTTTAAAACAAACTTTTTTTTTGGGGGGGGGAGAGAACTGAGGATTGAACACAGGTGCATTCTATCTCCCTGCTACACCCCTGGACCTATTTTTTTTTTTTTTTTGAAGCAGTGTCTCACTATGTTGCAGAGGACCTCACTGAGTAGCTGAAGCTACTGCGAACCTGTGATCATCCTATCTCAGCCTCCCAAGTACTGAGATTACAAGGGTATGCCACCACACCTGTCTTAAACTCTTAAGTGAATTTATTTTCCAAAAACCTTTCAAGGAGTTTATAGTCAGCCTAAAATAAATATCCAGAGTTATGGCTATAATATCTGTTTAAAAATCTATCTTATAATGGGAATGTACATACGGGTGTGGCAGAAAGTATTTATTTTTCTTCAGAATCAACATTCCTATTTCGTATTAGGAATAGAAATGGACCAGTCCTGAATTTGAGCAAGGAATGTTTTAAAAGCAATATTCCTTATCCTTTCTCATAACTGGTAAGGGTCAATAAATTCTCACTAATTCAAAGCGATGCATGTAATGCATTTGATACTTATTTAAAATGAATTGCTTGCCTCTATTCCTTTTTGTTCCATTTTCAAACAGGCTATAACATGAACAAGGTGCTCAAGAGACAGCTGTGATCTTACAGCCGCCAAGAGCAATACTCTGAGGAACTCAGGGCAAGATAAAAAGAATCAGAGTGTAGAACAAATGCACGTGCCCCCATGGCCCCTTAACTATATCTGCCCTTTTTTCACAACAGAGAAATACCATTATCTTATTTGTGCACCATACTTTGAGCTATTTTTATAACAGGAAAGCAATGGATATTCATTTTATTAATAATCTTTTACTGTACATAGGTTGGAAAACTCATTTACTTATGATATGTTTCACTATAAAATTAAAATAAAAACATAAAATGATGTTGCTGAGTGTGGATATGAAGTGTCCCCAAAGGCCCAGGAATTGAATCTTGGTCCCTAGCCTGTGGCACTACTGGGAAATAGGGTAACTCTTAGGGCATAGTGCCTAGTGGAAGGTTACTGGGGCATGCCCTTGAAAGGGACATTGGGATCCTGCTCCTCTTCTCTCTCTTTCCTTCCTGGTCTCCATGAGATGAGCAACTTTGCTTTACTATATGTTCCTGCCATGATGTTCTTCCTCAACATATACTCCCCAAAACCAGAGCTAACCAACCATAGAGTAAAATCTCTGAAACTGTAAGCCAAAATAAACTTTTCCTCCTTTAAATTTTTTATTTCCTCAGGTATTTTGTTACAGAGAGAAAGCTGAATGACCTGGATCTTTGTCTTAAAATTATGAGAAAGAAGAGTTTAAAGCCAGGCATGGTGGTACATGCTTGTAATCCCAGTACTTGGGAGGCTGAGACAGGAGGATTGCAGGTTTGAGGACAGCCTCAGCAAGTAGTGAGACTCTCATCAACCTAGTGAGATGCTGTTTCAAAATAAAAATAAAATAGGGCTGGGGGTATAACTCAGATGTACAATGCCCCTGGGTTCAATCCCCAATACTACACACACACACACCAAAAAAAAGGTAGAGTTTTACTATATCTTTTATGTGATCAAGGAATAAGAATTAGCAGATTAGATTAATCTTTGTGACATTTGGGCTCTCATGAACAAGTGCATTTCAACACTACTTTATCAATAGCCTCCTGTGTTTTTGTCTTATCTTCAACTAAAAATGTTTTTTTTATTAATTTTGCTATGCAATTTGACAGACTGGCTCTCCAATAGCAACTTTAAAATTAATGCTACTCCTAAGGTACTGGATAATAAGATGATAGAAAGATGGATCAAAATCTAATAATAATCAACTTGGAACAGATTAGATGTTTTAAACGAAGAGGAGACGTGTGCGGAACATAACTTCATTTCATGGCTGGCCAATTTTTTTTTTTTAATCTGGGGGCATGATAATTAAATTCTAATTTATGCAATGAACGAGGAAGTGCACTAAGGAATTGCTTTGTAGATATTGTTACTTAATTGACTTTTGTAAACATCATTAAAATATTCAATTTAATGTATAATAATTTTCTATAATATATTTCATACATGGGAAAACCTGTTAAATATATTATGAGCAAAGATAGTCTAAAAGTTGTTTTTTGTGAAGAATTATCACAAGTTTTGGATGCATATATAAATTCTATGTTCTATGAGTCATAGGTTTGAAATAGTCCACATTATAAGTTTTGTAGAAGAAAAGAAGGTTTAGAGGAAAGGAGAGGTAGGGTAAAGGAATATTTTCTATGGGAATAATACTTGTAGTTCTAAAATAATTCACCTGTTACTTATAGAGCATTTATAATAATGCTTTTAAACATTGTGAAAACATCTCAAGACAGTGAATAAATATCACTCAGATAATTGAACATAGGATGCTATTTATTTATTTATTTATCTATTTATGGCACTGGGGATTGAACCCAGGGGCATTCTACCTCAGAGCTGCACCATCAGCCCAATTTCTTAAATTTTTATTTTGAAACAGGATCTCACTAGGTTAATGAGAGTCTCGCTATTTGCTGAGGCTGGCCTCAAACCTGTAAATCCTCCTGTCTCAGCTTCCCAAGTTATGGGATTACAAGCGTGTACCAGCTGCTATTTTATTTAGTACATGTCACTATTTTAGGTTTCACTAAGAAAATTATGTTGTCATTAAAACTATGACATGGCATTGATTTTAAGATGCCATTGATTTCAGATGTCTTTAAATAAGAAAATGTCCATTAAGACTTATTAAATATTATTTATTATATTATTGTTTTTCTTTTTTCTTTTTGTAAGAGCACTGTGATGTACATTCTATTTTTTGTTAATGAGAGAAATGATAAATATTATAATTTACAGGGCTTTTGCAAGACAAATAACTCTTAATTTAGCAACAACAAATACACTCAATCAGTACCTTTTTCCACCTTGAGTGGAGAGCATAACTCTCTAAATATCAGGATAGCAGAAAAAAGTAAAATTGTTAAAACAAGTAAAATTAGATAAATTTGTATGAAACAATTAATTACTGAACAATTATAAGTGTCCTATGATTTTAAAACTGCCTACACAAATATATTTACTAGCATTTGTAAAATTAATTTTATAAGACCATTTTTAGGTTTTTGGGGTTTTTTTTGGTATTGGGAATTGAACCCAGGGGTGCTCCTCTACCTCCTAACTACATTGCAGAGTTTTTTATTTTTTTTGTTTTGAAACAGGGTTTTGCTGAGTTGCTGAAGGTCTTACTAATTATTGAGACTGCAATCTTCTTAAGTCTGTGTGCCACAATGATTGGCTTCTAAGAGTGTTTTTGTTTGTTTTGTTTTATAAGAGCGTTTTTTTGTTTGTTTGTTTGTTTGTTTTGCGGTACTGGGGATTGAACTCAGGGGCATTCTACCTCCGAGCTATACCCCCAGCCCCTTTTTATTCTTTATTTTGAAACAAAGTCTCACTGAGTTGCGGAGTGCCTCACTAGGTAGCTGAGGCTGGCCGCGAACCCGGATCCTCTGGTCTCAGCCTCCCGAATGCTGGGATTACAAGCGTGCGCCACCACGCCCGGCTTATAAGAGCGTTTTTAATACTTGATAAAATAAAGGAAAAATATTCCATTTTACCTGATTTTAAATCACAGCAGATCTACTATTGTAGATGACAGCTGATTTATCATATTAAATATATATGCACATTATATATGCATGCATAAATGTAACAATTGGAATCTTACTATGAAGTATAATTACAATGCACCAATAAAATTATTAAAAAATTAGAAAGGATATTTAATTATCATTATATAGTACTTTTGTGTACAGACAAAACATTTCTACCTCTTTTGTTTTGTTTTGGCAAGAGGGACTAAGAATTGAATCCAGGGTCATTCTACCTCAGAGGTACACCCTCAGCCCTTTCAAAACATTTTTTGTTTTGAAACAGGGTCTTGCTGAGTTGTGGAGGGGCTCACTAAGTTGCCGAGGCTGGCTTTGAAGCTGTGATCCATCTTTCTCAGCCTCCCAAGTGCTGGGATTACAAGCCTACACCACTACGCCTGGCTATTTTAAGGATTGCTCATCTGAGCAATGACTTCTCATTTGGAACTTTGTACTTAGTGAACATTGTGGTAGAACAAAGTCTTGTTTCCTTCAGTTTTACTAGAAGGAGATTGATTTTCTTTGTAACTTAAAAAGAAATAGCCAATGGCCTCTGTCTTTGAAATAGCATTGCTTAGTTCTAGACATACAAGGGGCCTTCCCCCAAATTACCAAATGTATTCTCATTAAATAGGTGCAAACTGTAATATCCGTGTTGACTTGAAAATAGAAGCATAAAACAATTTTTTCATAATGTGGTAGAGCTGCTGTTTTTTTTTTTTTTTTTTTTTTTTTGCAATTCTGATTAGAGTGAAAACAATCAGCCTACTCACAGTGAATCTTACAAAGAGTAATCAGTAAACACTGGGACTTTGCATTCTTAAAAGTTCTCTGAACATCAGAACTAATCAAATTTAGTGGAATTATATAATGATACATATTACATTTTGGACTAAAATAAACTCAGTACCAATGGAAATGAACTAATGTGTTTAAGATTACTTTTCTTCAATTTTTAGAGGGAGATGTGTGATCATCCAAGAAAAATCAGTTTATTATCAAGCTTCATTTTGTTTAATTTTATTTTTTTGAGATGCTGGGGATTGAACCCAGGGCATTCTACCTCTGAACTACACCCCCAGTCCTATGTTTTATTCTTTATTTCGAAACAGGGTCTCACTAAGTTGCATAGAGGCTTACTAAGTAGATGAGGCTGACTGCAAACTGGGATCCTTGGTCTCAGCCTCCCAAGTACTGGGATTACAAGCCTGCTCCACCACACCAGGTTATCAAGCTTCATTTTAAAACTCAATATGGTTTTAGAAAATGCATATCAGTTTATTAACCAGGATTTCAATATTTCCTTCTAATCCTTAAATGTGCAAAACTTTTAGTGTGGCAGAATGAAAATGCACAGCATTAAAAATTGTATGTTATGTTCTAATTTAAGCTCTTCCAATAAATATCAGTGTCACCATTGGAAAATTATTCAACTTTTATGTGCTGCAACTCCCTAATCTTTAAATGAAGGCAATAGTGAAGATGGTCTTTAAGGTGTCTTGCAGTTCTAAAGTGTATGTGATCATTTACAGTAAAAAAATGTTGAAATGCTTTTCATCATACTCACTTCAAATATTAACACAAATTACATCCAGCATGTTACAGCAGAGTTTTTATTTATTCCCAGACTCTGTCATATATTATTTATTCCCTCTAATGTATAGTCTACAGCCTGCAAAACATGAACACATTATTAACTGCTGCTTATTACCAAGGAGTCCTTGTTAAATACTAAATCTGTTTAACTCTATTTTCTTCTGGTTTTCCTGGGGGTGGGGTGGGGTGGGTTAATAATGATTACTATACAACATGAGAAGGAATGAGAGAAAGGAGCTTGAACCCCTCTTTCATTAAGAACAATATTTTTGTGTTTGTTACTTTAAAAATGTCACACAAAGAGGCATTCAGTATCATTAGAGAAGAGAAAATCTGCTTCAATAAGTTTCTTATTATATAGAAAGAGATCTTTGATATTCATTATTTTAGTGTAAACATCTAAGTCAATTATTTTATTAATAATAGATTTTGATTATTATGAAAGTTTCATATTTGTACTTAGTAGGGTTAAAATCACAGGCAAAAAGAAGAAACTAAAAACATTAAATAAATCATGTTCCTACCTGACCTTCAGTAACAATCTTCTTTATCCTTCTGTATTTTTCTATGTATATATGTAAATGTAAATATATTTTACAACAATGTGATTATATTAAACATTCTATTTTATAACTTATTTTGAAATTAATTTTCTTCACTTTGCCCATCAATATATTTTCATTTTTTAAATATCTGGTGCATACTAAAATTTTCAAGGATATTTCCAAACTATTCTTTATAGCTGATTTGTCCAACAGGGTCCAATTCAATATGGTACACTATACCTACCTATAGTTCTATCATTTTTTATCTAGCATACAAATCAATCTCTCCCTTTTTGTTTTTTATGACATTAATTTGTTGGTGAGAGATAAGTTTAGGTTATAATTTTTAAAGTGCTTTAAAATCTTCAGAAATTACAATATTGTCAAGGAGCTAATAATTAATTTATTTTGAAACTATGCACCTACTAACTTCACAATAGACCCTATTTCTCAGAGATTTGTTGGAATCTAGAGAAAATCAATCATCATATTATCGGGGATTCTGTACTAATTTAAAAAGATTGAGTGTTCTCTTGATCTTGCCCCCTGGAAAAAGGATATGATGCATACCCTCCCTGGCAGAGGATCACTGCCCTCATTAATGAGCACAAAGGTGTCCTAAGGATAAAATCTTAACTATTACTTAAACGAACCTTCTTTGTGGTTTGCATGAAGGAATTCCCCCTTGTATTCCCTCACCCATCAGAGTGAAATCTAAATAAGAACATGTTCCTTTTGGGTTGAGTAGTACCAGTTTACCTAAATTAATATTTATTTAGTATCTAATAATGTTTTCTACTGAGAGAAACTGGGTTCTGTTTTCTCAAGTTTTTTGCCAAGTCTCATAAATCTGGGGAAAGGCGGTCAGTGTAACCCCTACCAAAGTGGCCACACACAGAATAAACAAGGGCCCTGTTAATAAAGCCGTCACTGAGATTCTGTTCAAGTAAATTTAGATTTCCCAGTATTAATTTATGATGTGTGCAATGCACTTTGCACTGAAACAGAATAGGAAAAGAGTAAAAAATATGCATTTAAACAAAACTTTAATACATTAATGTACTATTTAAGTTTAACAGCTACCAAAAAAAAAAACCAAAAAAAAAAACCACAATGTGTTTCTATGAACTCTACAGAAGTTGGCAATGCATTTTAGTTGGTTTTGTTGTATTAGAATTTCTAAGTAATTGTATGTAAACAACACCAAAAAGGCTAATTTGCTGAGTGTTTCTCTCCCAATTTTTTAAATCAACCAATTATTAATTTAATCAACATTTGAGAAATAATTTCTTTACCAATACAATAAATTTTTGAACCAAAAATTCCTAGTAAAACATCAAGAAAGCTCTTAATTTTATCTATGGCTTCAGTATCAGTCAAGGTTAACTCCATATGAATTTTATTGCTTTAAAGTCAAAATTTATTCCTCTAGACATGAAATTGCAACATTATTTAAAACTCAATAATAAAACTTTCTAAATATGTCAGAATTTATTTATAAAAGACACAGATTACATCAGGGAAATAAGGAATCTAGCTCATGGTGGTCTTATTTTTATTTAATCATTCTCCATGGTAATACGGCATTTTCCCCAATTTGCACTGGATGTGGATTTCAAGAGCAGGATGTAGACAAGTTTTAGAAAGTAGAATAAAGGCTTCTGATATTTGTTTTATTTTAGAGATCCCACAAAGAGAATTTTCATATGAAAGGAAAGAGGGATGGCATTTTTTAGTGTCTGAAGAACCTCTTCAATGTTTTCTTTAATTTTATGGCTCCTTTTCTTTTTCTGCTAGAAGGATTCCCAGACTAGCAATATGATGTGAATGGACTAACCTTTTCTCTTTTTGGCCGGGTGATAGTTTCTCAAAATAAATATACATCTTATATATTTTCTTCTTGAATATTTCTCTCTTGAACCGTATCCACGAATTGAACAGACTTTTTTGTGGAATGCCAAATGCTATGACAATGCCACTTTAATTAGAAAAAGTAACATAAAGAGCCAATCTACCCCTGGGAACTTGCTAAACTTTTTCCCCTTTTTAAAATAAACTTCTCTCACATGCCTTTACCAATCAAATGATTTCTGATAAGATCACATTAAAAATCACTAATTCACAAAAGTGATAATGAGTACCCTCTACATATATATGCTGATACAACATGCAACTAGGAATGGGATAGATATGGCATGGAACATTCATAGAAGATCACACCATGGGAGGAAAACATCTAGCATATAAGCTCTAAAGTAAAGTTAATACTTTTATTCTTATTAGAGTGGTAGTAGGTAATTAGAGACAAGAGTAACAGAAATATATGATATATGTAATGTAATCTAGTTGTATAATATATTCTAGTGCTCATTAGTAAAAATATAATGTGAAACATGTAATTTTAAATTTTCTTGAGGTCACATAAGAGCAGTAAAAATTAAGGGATGAAATCAATCTTATCATATAAAATTTTATATTATCTAATGTGTTCACAATATCATTTTAGCATGTAATCAGCATAAAATTATTAAGATATGTTAATTTTCATTGTGCCTTGAAAATCAGGTGTACTTTTTATGCTTGCTCTTAGCCTTCTCTACGTGAATGCTAAATTTTTATCATAAAATTTGGTGTGTATTCAGATTTCATAAAATTTACAACTGGAAGCCAGGCGTGGTGGCCCATGTTTATAATCCCAGCATTTGAGAGGCTGAGACCGGAGGATCCGGGTTCATGGCCAGCCTTAGCTACATAGTGAGACCCTCCGCAACTTAGTGAGACTCTGTTTCAAAATAAAGACTAAAAAGTAGGGCTGGGGGTATAACTTGGCGGTAGAATGCCCCTGAGTTCAATCCCCATTACCGAAAAAAAAAAAAAAAAATTACAACTGGAATAGAAGACTGAATATACTAAAGGTGCTTCAAACAAACTTAAAAAATTTTAAATAACTGAACCAAGTGTCATTTCTAAATTTAAATTAATTAAAATTATGTAACATAAGAGGAAATATAAAACTAGCATAAGAATTTATGGAAGAAATGGGTATTCACATCCTTCACTCTCTTCCCTAGAGGTAGAAAATATTTGCTGTGGGATAGAGTAGAAGAGATTCCTAATGTAGGAATATATAATATATATATATAACATATATATATATATTTTGCTTTATGCATTATGTGATAAAAAAGTGATCACAATTTACAACCACTAAAATTTCTGTAAAGATCTTTAGCAAATTTCCTAAGCATTTATGCACAGAAACTTTTTTTCAGGAACTAGTCTGCAATATCCAACACTTAAGTCAGCCCAGATCCCAGAATTAAAGCTATATTTGTCTTAGCTGTCCTACATCCTTCATTGCTAATTTGAAACACCTGATTAATGTAAAATATATATTACTATTTCATAGGGTCTATTATAGATTCCTATGTTAATATTTATCCATTGATTATCCTTTTAAAGATGGGCGAAGTTGCCATTACAAACAAATCTGGCTTTAATGGTCATTGTATTTGAATTAAGGAGAATGAATATGTTTTTGTGAGAACTAGTAGCTGAATAATATATACAATTCTAGCTTTAGTGTTTAGTTTGATTTGATTCTATTTTCATGAAGCAAATTGTTATCACATCCAGAGATTATGAATTAATCTGTTTAAGGGCATGGAAACTTGATCAATGAAGTAGGTTACAGAAAATTGGAATGTCAAACATGTACAGGTGGAGAAAATAAATAGGTCAAAATATGAATTTAAAATCATAAGAATATCAGTGATAGCTGCTAAGTATTGCTGTTTGTGATCAACATTACTTAGCCCTGTCTGAAATACATAAGAAAAGCTCTCTGCCATCATATTTTTCTTTTACTTAAAAAATGGTTTATATTCTTGACTATTCATTTGAATATACTTCAGTCTAGTTTTCTGTTCTGAGCTGCCAGAGGGGACACTAATAGTGCTCCACAGTTTATCCAGCACTGAGCAGATAACATCACCTAGTTTAAACGGTCTCATTTTGAGTTCTACTAATAGAGATAAAATCCACTAAGGTCTTTAGCTGAGAACAAATACACATTTATATATTTGCTTATTTCAAATAAAATAATAGGAAATAATATTTATATAGTTAACCTGTTACTGAAATGTGAAAGTGAGATAATGAAAAAGTCAAATTTCCTTCCTTGGAGCTTTGTAGGTTGATGGACAGTTGGGATATCCATCTGAGAAGACATAACCATCCTGACAGTGCAATGTCATTCACACAGGCTGCTAAAAGAAGTAACTCTCTTGAGTGAAAAGGTACAGTTAGAGACTTGGAAAAATATTTAGTCTAAACCTTAAAATACTATGTCAAAATTTTAAATGCCTTAAAAGATGTTATTTTTTAAATAAACATAAGTACCCCTTGCTTCAGACAATGATGATGGTCTCATGCACCATCACAGTATAGGTTAACATCAGATTTCCAGAGTCAAAGGCAATTATACTGTGAATCTTGAGAAACATCTACAATAAATGGATTGAGAAAAACTGAAAATAAGTGGGGCATGGTGGCACATGTTTGTAATCCCAGTACTTGAGAGACTGAGACAGGAGGATCATTGGTTTATGGACAGCCGCAGCAACTTAGTGAGGCCCTCTGCAATTTAGTGAGATCCTATTTCAAAATAAAAAATAAAATAGAAGCTGGCACACTCCTATAATTCCAGTACTTGGGAGGCTGAGACAGGAGGAGTGCAGGTTAGAAACCAGCCTCAGCACCTTAACAAATCTGTTTCAAAACAGTTTAGCATCTCAGTACTTGGGAGGTTGAGACTGGAAGATGGCAGGTTCAAAGCCAGCCTCAGCAACTAGTGAGACTCTCAGCAACTTAACAAGATCCTCTTTCAAAATAAAAAGTAAAATAGGTCTGGGAGTATAGCCCAGAGATAGAAGGTCCCTGCGTTCCACTCCTAGTACCAAGAAGAAAAAAGAAGAAAAAATAAGGCTGGTGGTGTACAGTGCCCCTGGGTTCAATCCCCAGCACCAAGATAAACAAATAAAAAGAACAACAGAAAATGCTGAGATTAAAAATTAGATTTTAAGCTTTTATGGTTGTTTTCCATTTACTTTCCCTGTAGCAGAGGTATATTGACTTCTCAGTTTTAAAACTCAAGGGCTATAACTCACATTAGCGTCTAATAGCCTAATTTCATGATTCTAAAACTGTGCCAAAACAACTTTGCAGTGATGAATGAGCTCTTGTGGTGTGTGTGTGTGTGTGTGTGTGTGTGTGTGTGTGTGTGTGTGTGTGTGATGTGTGCAGATATTTCTTTTAAAATCGTAAGGTAAACATAACAATGCTCAACATCTAGTATGTACTGCATAGACTATTACTAGTCAAGATATTCCACAGTTTCAACATTAGTGAGTACTGCCTTCCTTTCCTGGATGTCATAGCCATGTGAAGTTGAGTTCTCAACAGGTGATGTGAATAACTCAGGTTCCTCCTAAATCCACCTGGAGCAGGTAATGAGTGTAGCAATGCTCAATCTGATTCCACAGTGTGAGAAGCTGTGCAGTCCCCAATATGGACATGCACCTATGAGTAGTTAATTAGTAAGTAATTTAAGAATGAATTAAAGTGACAATTTCATTTTTTCCAACTTAGGTTGTCAGGACTTAAATATTTGTTAAGTTGTTTGGCGAGAACTTTTTAACCATTAAATCTATGGTACTTATTTGTTGGTCTAGTACTGGGAAAAACATTACTGAACTGCAAAAATATTAAGAAATGAAAAGTCATCCCGAGATTTTTCTAAGTGCTTTTCTGGAAAAGAAAATCTATGTTCCTATAAGTAAGATCACCCACTAAATCAAACTAGAAAAGAATTTCTGTAGGCAACACACTAATCAATTTCCCACTTGGATTTTAACATTTATTTTGGTATCTTCTTTTCTCTTCTGTATTTTCCTGCTTTTGCTAGGTTTATGGCTGGAAGTTCTTAGTCATTGGAGCTTTTCTATATTACAGTTCTCTGAGTTTATGTGTGAGTTCTCCAGGTAGGTAGACTGGTATAACAATGTCCTTATTGTGGTACTACTATTAAGCCTCACTGGAAATACTCCAGAGCTAACTTTTCTTATGTCGACTTTCCTCTGTGGTGAATGGTGTGATTTTGTGTTTCCTATGAATTCTTTTCATTTTAAATGTGAGACAAACAAAATGAGATTTCAAAGAACAATGCTTGCAAAGTTTTGAAACTATTTAACACAGTTATAGTACATAAAAGCTTAACTTTTATGTACTTAACATTGAACTTTCTTCAAATACTAAGAAACATAAATGTTTAAGTAGTTCTATTACTACAAGAAATATCTACACACACACACACACACACACACACACACACACACACACATACACCACATATAATTGGAGAAGTTATATGATATGACTGAAACTGAAAGGCAAGTAATGTTATGTAAAAAGAAAATTGCTGTGGAAACCCCTATGACAAGCTGAATAGAAAAAATAAAGTGTTGTTATTTGATTGTTCATTTGCCCCTTCCTTCTTTCCATCCTCTATAATCTTTCCTGCTCTCATTCTCCCACTTTAGAAATCTGCAATGTAGCCTGGTAAGCTTCTGCAAGTTGATACTGTAGAAATCCTTTCTAATCCCAAGCTAAAAACACAACAAAGCAAAGCAAACAGATAAAATGCGATGTTCTTCACAAACAGTAATAGATTATTTTCAAAATCTATTGCAGAAAGTATATTATGCTTAACCAGAACAACTAGTGCTTAACTAGAGAAACTAATAAGACAATAATATATTTCTACTTTGGTCAAAATTGAACTGCAAAATCTGTGTGTGTGTGTGTGTGTGTGTGTGTGTGTGTGTGAGAGAGAGAGAGAGAGAGAGAGAGAGAGAGAGAGAGAGAGAGAGAGAGAGATTGAGCCGCACAACAGGGAGAGGGATCATTATACTGCTATACAATTTTTGTTCATTATTGTTTATTCAAATACTATTCTTCCTATCTGAGTAAGAGCATAAAAGGTGAATTACAATCTTATAGTAAAAGAAACCCAGAGCAATGGATTATTCCTGGCAAAGACTAGACCAACAGAACATTAACTGAGCATATAATGCTGATTTTTAGTATAGCTAGTGACAAACTTAATAATAAAAGGAAACTGCTATGATTATGTACTAGAAATACATTTTCAATATGTATTGATAATCTCATCAAAATAATTTCTATCCAGAGTGTAATTTAGAAAGCAAATACACATATATGTCACCATCTGAAATTGACCAATTACCTGTTGTCCATGTGGTATATTTTGTTATTCTACAAAAATGGTTGGAGGCTGTAGCATGCCTGTCAATCTTTGGCTTTGACGTTAAGGCAAAAGCAGGCACCAATGCATGTCAAAGTCAAGTCTAGTAGCTTCAGATCTTCTGGATACTTTTACACATTCAAATTGGGCAATTACAGGAAAGTCATGGCTGCTAATTCTGAGATTTAAGTAACTATTTACAGGTGTTTTCTAATCTAATGACAACGTTTTAATGTGCATGACTAATGGAACCCAAGACCTTTTAATGACTTCATACTATGAATTCTTTGCTTCAGTGAATCAGTAAAAGGTCCAGTCATCATTTGTATTTCAAGATTTCTTGGAGTGATTATTACCTAGAATGAATACTGCACGTGGTATGAACATAGATTATCCGTGTTAATTGATGTGGAGATTGTGTACTTCTAGTATCTCAACTTGCACAGACTGTGTCAGGGTCCTCCAGAGAACAAGACCAATAGGATACCTATCTGTTGAAGAGAGAGGTTTATTATAACAAATTGACTCACATGATAATGGAGACTGCAGTTGGCCAGATGGAGCCCCAGAAGAGCCAGTAATGTAATTTACGTCTAGGTTCAAAGGCCTTGGATCCAGGAGAGCAGATGGTGTAGTTCTAGTCCAAGTCTGAGGCTTGAAAACCAGGAGAGCCAATGTATGTATAGTTTCCGTCTGAATGCCTGCAGGTTGCAGAACCAGGGAGATCAGCTGTTTTAGTTCAAGTCCAAAGTCAGAGCTCAAGTCAGGCAGAAGGAAATTCCCTGCTACTTGTGGATGGATCAGGTTTTTTGTTCTTTTTAGGTCTTCAAATGATTGACTGGGGCCCGCCTACGTTATAGAGGGCAATTTATTTGAACCAGTCTATCAATCCAAATTAATCTTATCCAGAAGAACTTTCACAGATATACTCACACAGTAATGTTTGACCAAATGACTGGGTACTTCATGGCCCAGTCAAGTTGACATAAAATTAACCCTCACAGAATCCCTTATGCACTCCTCTTTTCAGCATGCAATACCTTCTGTTTGTTTCTGACTGCTTAACTTCAAAGCCTTCAAATTACCTGTATCTGCTGAACTGAGAAAAACTCAGATGTTACAGAGAGCACAGAATTCTAAACTCTAAATTCTGCCCATTAAAATTTTCTTAGTACTGTTTAGGATATTACATTAATTAACTACTAACTTATGGTGGCTGATACTATTTACCTTTCAGTAGAATCCTTAAATAATCTATTAAAATAAAGAAGTTGAAACAAAAAATGAAAGTTCCCCTGGCAGGGAGCCTCAGGGACATGAGCTCGTTGTATCCCATCAAATCTCACACAAATCCAACCATGTGGGGGGTCTCTGACTCCCTACACCAAGGCTGAACAGACATTACTTATTAACAGTTAAGAAATAATGTTGTTAATGAACAAGTATGAAACACACTTGCACAGTTTGTGACTTTTATTGCGAATGAAGTAATGGTCAGACTGGTAATGATTTGAAATACAGTAGTGTGGATTGTATCCTTGTTTATAGGGAAGGAGAAGTGCAGTATAAAGTACACTCTATAAATGTACCAGAGAGAACCGCAAAACTGAATAAGCTCATTGACTAAAATACAACACAAGGTGATAACTTTAGGTTAGCCTTAAATAATAGACAGCCATAAAAAATAATTAGGTTTGAACATGTAATCTAGAGAAAAGAGTAAAAATTTTTCTCAAAATATATGCATAAATCTAAAAGGAATTTACCTACAGCTCAGATTTCCCTACGTTAACAAGCACTTGTTTTAAAATATAAGACAGCTTTTATTTTTACTTATAAGAAATTGTGCCTTGTTATTACTGGCATCTCCCTTCATGTTTCATCAGATTGATTGCCTTAAAATGATGTAATAATCTTTCTCCTGATGTTTATAGTTTTCCAAATGTTCATTATAAAATGTTTACATATATAGAAAAGTTGAAGTGTACAGCAATCGTCTTTATACCCACACCTAGATTTTGCAATTAACCTTTTTCTATATTTTCTTTATCACATATCTATACATACCTGTCAATCTATCTGGTTTAAAACATGTTTTTCCAAGATGGAAATATCAGTATACTTTACCCATAAGCACATTAGCAGGACATGAATATTCTTATGTTCTCTTATAATTTGAAATCCTATTGCTAAGAGATAGCAATAATTAATAAAATAGGTATCTTACTGTGCACTCAGTCACTTGGAAGCTTATTCACTTCCTTCAGAGCTTAATGCTTATGAGAATAAGCTCTTAGTTTTTAATCTCCCTGATGGATCAATTAGTTGTTTTCTTTTCCCTGGGTATATGTTAAACCCCTAAGAACACTTAGTCATACTGAAGCCTAATACATTTCCAGAAAGAACATATTTCTAAGAGTACATGGATCTTTAGTTATAGAAAAATCAGTGAACGAGCCTAATTGATGATGTTAACTAAAGTCATTTTGTGAATGGTTCATTTATATATTAAGTGACTGTGAAACAAATTAATTACTTGAAAAAATGAAATAATCATAACTTAATTACCATCTATTGGTGTGATATTTGTAGACAAAACTGTTTTATTTTAAGACATTTATTTCTAATGCAGGTTAGTTCTCTAGTGGAATTCAAATAAGTAAAACATTTCGTAGTAGCAGGATAATCTTTGCAGTTGTGAAAAATAACAATAGAATTTGCTTTTTCTGTTAAGAACTGTGGCACTTTAATCAAGAACAATTAAATGGTGAGTTGTCAAAAACATGAATGAACAATATATTTATATTATTTACATAATTTATTTTATCTGATGTACTTTTAAGTCCAAATATACTTGGACTTATTAAATTATTTGATTTTTCTTTTAAAAACTGGTAGTTTTTATAACCTGTTTATTGCATGTACATATATGTGTGTATATACATGTACATACACATATACAGGATTCAAAATATTACAAGCAGACAAAATTAGTCTTTAATATATCTCATATTATGTTGTAAGATAAGTGATTCTGAAGATAATAAAACATTCTTTAAGTTTTATGTATTTCACAGAATGCTAGAGCTTGATTCTACAAATTAAAGAAATAATTGTATTTTTCAGAGTATAAAGTTCCAAAAAAAAATCTATTGAGAAAAACAAGTCTCTTGATATCCATGGTCTCAACTATATCCTAATTTAGTATCAGCATCAAAATATTTTAAGGATGCATATTAATTTTTGAGTAAGCTCTATTCCTGATTGACTATATTTCCCCCAAAGAAGTCACCTATAAGTAACCCATCTTCACTTAGACTAAAGGACATACATAAAGCAATAGCTGGAAAAAGTTAAAAAAATAGACATTTCTTCATAAAATTAATCAACCTGTTTACCATCTTTAAAAAAAACATTAGCATAATATTGTAAGAAGTAAATAGCTATATCATGCGAACGTCTTAAAGACTACAGATGCTTCATGAAAATTTCAAAAAGAAACATATCACAAAAAGCAATGGTTTTAAATGCACTTTGTTTGGAATAATGATGCCATTAACACTTGGAACTATAGTACCCAAATGGAAGTACGCTTGCATAATGGTTTACTTTACTCTTTACAAAGATAAACACAGTAGGTCACTGTGCAGAGAGGCTGCTATGCTTCAGGAATAAATACCACTTTGAAATATAGAATGTCTCATTATCCCTGACACAGTCCTACATTTATAGTCAGATTAAAAAATATGTATATCTGGATTTTACTCTATTTCTTCTTTCATAAGATTAAAAATGTATGCTTATTTGTCTACATGGATAAAGCATGCCAATTCTAAAAATGTAGAAGAAATTAAACAAACTATGTTTAAAAGAAGTAACAATTTTGACATTAATGTTCAAATACTAGCACAATCTATTAGCCATAACTTCAATGAAAGGTTCTAGTTTTGAAAATAGTAACAGAAATACTTTCAATCCATTTCCCCAAGAGAGACTAAGTTCATAAACAGATGGTTTTACACATGTGAATAATTTATATCCCTAAAGACCCTTACTTATGCCCTGTGTATACTGTCAAAAGGGCGCTCACTCGTATACTTTGAGGCTTGAATTTTTTCCCCAAGTCCCATGATGATCTTCCATTTCCTTTTTCCCTTTTACTTTCTAATTACATGTAAATAAAAAGCATCAATTATCATGCATACATGCACCATCATAATTTGAGGTGAAACAAAACAAATAAATCAACTAAGGATCTGTTGTCCAAGACATAGCTCCTCTTCTGAACAACACTCAGTTCTTCACATTTCACTTTATTCATCCAAAGCACACTGATCTGTGTCATCACTCAGAAACTTCTATTCCACTACGATCAGAAGCTCAGAATTTCTATATCTATCATATTTTCACCATCTTTCACACCTTCTCATCAACTGTGCCTGTTGTGTTTACTTGCTTTGTTGACTCATCAGTCTCTTTTAAATTTTTTAAAATTTTATTCCTTGTTTATATTTTCTTCTTTCTTATAACTAGCAATAACAGAGATACCATATATAACTTCAAAAACAATATTGAATTTTCTCATTGCAAACATTTTATAAACTCTTAAAGAACTTTTCTTTTTTTAATTTTATTTTTTAATTGGTGCATTGTAATCATACATCTTTGTTAGGTACAAGCTGATAAAAGCATACATGCACACATTTCTCATAGAAATTATGTATCACAACAAGGTTCAATGTGATAGAAACATACATGCACATAGCACTTGGTGTGATTCCCTCTCGGTCCCACCTCGCTACCTCCCCTTCACCATTCATAATATTTATTAAAATTGGTATTAATAACTTCATATGTGAACATAGAATTATTTGAATTGTTTCCCTCATCAGGTCTCCTCTTTCCCCTCCCTGCCTTCCTTCTGAATCTCCCTTCCACTATTCTACTTGTATCTCCCCTTATTTATCTAAAGTCCCTTTTTTCCCAATTTCTCTCTAACTTCCCCATACAAGTGAAAACATGTGGCCCTTCACTTTCTGTGACTGGCTAATCTTGCTTAGCATAATATTCTCTAGTTCTACCCATTTTCCTTCAAATGGCATAATTTTGGTCTTTATGACCAAGTAAAATTCCATGTGTATGTGTATATACTACATTTTCTTTATCTATTCATCTATTGATGGACAGCTAGGCTAGTTCCATAATTTGGCTATTGTGAATTGTGCTGCTATAAACATAAGTATGCATGTATCACTATAGTATTCTGGCTTCAATTCCTCTAACTAGTCACTCTTTACTTCATCTCAGCTGCTGATCTTCCTCAGCTGGGTCTTACTCTCTTAGTCCCTAAGCCACTCTTGCCTGTCTTTTCCTTTCCAACTCATCCTAGACTCCAATAGTCACTTATTTTGACAATGACTGTTCTTTCAGCTAAAGATTTTATAACCATATATAAGTATATGAATTAATCTAAGGATTTTTTAAATTGCAGTTTCCAGGCCATCTTCTCTGAGTATGCCATTTCAAAAAATCACAGAGGAATGATCATGAATCTCGATTTGCTATGAAAACACTCCAGGTGGTAAGACTCAATCTAACCACATTTTTTTTTTAACCAGTCACTGATTATCTAGTTGTATCCTTGTCTTTACTGCCAAACTCAAAATTTTTCCAAGTTCTAATCCTTATCTTTATTCATTACCTAATTCCTGGACTATTACTATATTTCCCTATCTCCTTTTCCATCCTGTCTCACTTCAGTCCTCTAGTCATATATGAATCACATTCATACTCTGATAAACATTTTGATGAAATTAATCTGGGAAGTGATTGGGAGCCATTTATTGTTTTACATGTCAGAGAGAAAAACTTTTCAAGGTCTGATCCATAACTTTGTTTTGGTTTTCTCTCTCACTAGTGAATAAAATGCATTCTTCATCTCACTTAATCATCAAATTGTTAGACCTAACTCTTGTCAGGAATGAGAACACAAGTGACAGAATGTACGAGATTTGGTGCAGCTACAGAGCTAATCATGTTGAGTGCAGGGCAAAGAACACAGGTGCCATCTTCTCTCCCTCTCACTATCTGCAGATGGAAGGATTTCAGTAACTATTCTGTGGTTGGAGAAAGGAAGCAGGAAAAACTGGAATGAAGGGAGTAAAGAAAGAAAAAATGACCAACTAGAGTTCAAAACAAAACAAAACAAAAAGCTATAATTTTACACTACTTATTACAGGGATGTCATGCTTTTTGCATCTCTTCCCAAGCTATATAATTTAAAAACAACAAAATAATCGAACTCTTTCATATTATTGTAAGCAGTATATGAAATATGATTTATAGTTTTTAGTTGATAAAGTTTACTTTTCAAATCCAACAGCACAATGCCAAACAATGTCTTTATTTGGTTTTAAAAAAAAATCTGAGGCTTTAGTTAAGGCATTAGGTGAGGGAATAAGTATATCTCTTACCAGGGAGGTATGGAAGAAATTGACATGGCTATAAGATACTTGCATAAGCAATCAGAATGGCAGAGATTTCTAATACCACTAGAGTGAAATTGTAGGACTGAAAAAATACTGGCCCAGATCAAGATAAAAAGACTGGAAGATGAATTAGATATGAGTTGGGCAGGATGAATAAAAATAAAAAAAATAACAAAAGAGACTGAGTTATGGGGGCAGGAGGGAGGAAGGGACAGAGAGAGAGAGAAAGAGAGGGAGGGAGGGAGGGAAGGAGAGAGAGAGAGAGAGAGAGAGAGAAATTGGTACTCCACTCTGGAAAAATAATTAGCTAGGAGGCAGTTGCAAGGAAATGGGGGTGATGCGGCTGCTCTTGACTCTGCCTGTAGAGACACGCATCATCTCTCTAATGAGTACCTCAGGGAACAAGAGACATCATAGTAGCGCAGAAGGTAATGGGACTGTCCTAGACAGGATGGTGGGCCTGCACCTGGCAGTCAGTCCCGGGAACCTCATTAGCCAAAAGTTACAGAGAAGCTGGAAGGAGTTCAGAGACCTGGCAGAAGAATGATTAAGATGCAGAGAAAGCTGATTTATGATGAAAGCAGCAAACAAGCACTACTTTGCTGAGCAACAAGTGGATGGGCAAAGTATGTATCTATGAATGAGCCAAACATAAAAATACTCTGGAAAACAATTATGATTTTACCTAGCACCAGGAGGATATGGTTTATGGAGAATAACTGCAATAAAGCAGAAAAGAATGCTATGCTAAAATTAGGAGGATAAGTGTAAAAACGTAAGTCATAAATCTCTTCTGATAGGAAGGAAGACACTGTCCTAGGAAACAGATGACAGCAATCTGATGGCATGAATAAAGCACAAGCAACGTCACCACGCAGATGGTTACCATGATTCTGGAAGACAACACAATCAACAGAACAATAAAGAGAATATTGAAATCATATTAGCAATTCAAACTCAGTTTCAAAAAGAAAAAATTTTAGTTGTATCCTCCATATTTTGCTCATGCAATGGTCTTCATTAAATAATGACCTGAAGTGTTAAATGAATGCAACAGTTTCCAGAAGGAAACGAAGTCAAATGGGAAGATAGGTAGGTCCTTTGAATATGGGTTCCAATGATCCTTTATGTGGGTTTGCAATATCGTATTTAAAAATATTAAACCATAAATGAATCGCTTATATAATTAGGCATGGGGGTAGATATAAAATCTTGAAATCATATCCCTGTGGGAGTGAGACGACTTTTCATAGAAGGAAGCAAAGGATTCCCAGGTAGGACTTCATCTGTAACACATGCTGCTGCATGTACCTATAGACCAATACGTGCTTTCTCTATGAATCATTCTGTAATATCCATCCCATCACAGGGAGAAACTGTGAGCTACCCACACAGATATTATTTTTGGGTCAGCAAAAGAGGTATGTTACTCTTTTCACAACCAAATACGCTCAAGGCAATGTAGAAATATTAAAACCCAAATTTCAGTATTATTCAGAAATATTAAAACCCAGTTTTCAGTATTTTAAGACACACCTGATATACAACAGAAAACACTGAACAAATGAAATCCTCATACCGATCTAGTCAGATATTCCATTTTGTTTCCATTTTACAATTTTACTTGTTTGACAAGCTTTCATCTCTGAGCTTTGAGAGTCAATGTAAAATTTATGCTCATGGTTAGCTGTTTCCAATTTGTAAACATATGTGCGCTTTTTATCTCACTTGAACCTTACCTTTGTAGTTAGGTATTATTCATCCTCCATTTTACAGATAACAAAGCCAAGAATGAGATGAGTCACTGAGAAGTTAGAGTCAAGTAGACAAGAAGAATCAATAAGAGCAAAGACCTTCATCTTGTGACTACTGTCTTATCTTTGCACTCTATTTTTTACATGATTAATGTATTTAATCACAGCACCGATAAACACTTAAAGTTCACAAAACAAAGATCGTAGTGCAAAACTGTGTCATCATCATGAGTTTCCTGGGAATCATGAAAATACAATCACTATCAATAAGGATGAAACCGAGCATGGTGGTGCACGCCTGTAATCCCAGTACTTGAGAAGGTGAGACAGGAGGATCATAGGTTTGAGGTCAGCCTCAGTAACTTAACAAGACTCTCGATAACCTAGCAAGACACTGTTTCAAACAAAAGTAAGAAAAAAGGCTGGAAGTATAGCTCATAGTTCAGAGGTAGAATGCCCCTGGGTTCAGTTCCCAGTACCAAAAAGAAAAAAGAAGAAAAAAAAAGAAGAATGAAAGAAGCAGATGGAGCCGGGCGTGGTGGCGCACACTTGTAATCCCAGCATTCGGGAGGCTGAGACCGGAGGATCCGGGTTCGAGGCCAGCCTCAGCTACCTAGTGAGGCACTCCGCAACTTAGTGAGACTCGGTTTCAAAATAAAGAATAAAAAATAGGGCTGGGGGTATAGCTCAGAGGTAGAATGCCCCTGAGTTCAATCCCCAGTACCGCAAAAAATAAAATAACAAGATAAAAATTGAGTTTAAAACTGAGTTGCCTAAGTTTCCAGGATTTGTAGGCATTTGTTTTCACAGAAAGATTTATGTTTTCACAGAGTGACAGATCATGCTTGATGAAAATACAACTTTTGCCACAAAAGAACAAGACCGGAAGATTCAGGTGGATTCACACATTCAGAACACAGGGACGCTCTGAAAGTGCAGCCGGGTGGAGCTTCAAATGAAGGGAAAACTGTATGGCAGAAGTGTGCTAGCAGGGTGGGGCAGAACCTGAGAAAGAATGTGGAAAAAGAATGGAAGCTCTGTCAAATTTCCAGGTACTGAAAAACAAGCATATGTGCAAAAAGATACTTGGCAGCCTCTTCCCAAATGCACGGAGGAGCAATCTGCAGAACAGAAGGTTCCAGTAGCAGAGAGGAAATACTTAGCAGAGGCAAACATCATCTTGGAACTGACTGAAAGGAAAACAGTATTTAAAATGCTGTGGCTCCTTGGAAGACAGGAGTAGAGGAGCTGAGTCAGAGACCAAATGTCAGAGAGCAGAGGACCAGTGGCTGAGGACATCGAAAGCAGTGAGCGAGTGGGTGCTGAGGAAGGATGAGGAGGTGGCATTTGAGGTGAAGAACAGGAGCAGGAGGGCAGTGGATACTGATTTATGAATTCCAAGTGTAAGGAGAAGAGGAAAATAACATGCAAAGAAGTAAAAGTGCATAAGAAATAAACAGAACTCTAAACCACATAGGAAAAATAGAAAGGAAAGAAATAAAAGCAAAGCACAAAGGAGGCAGCCTTTAAAATCTTCTCCAGGAAAACTGGCTGATGTCTGTGTAGCAGTTGATAGCTGACTCTCTAAAATCAAACTGCCTAGGTTCACCTTCTGCTTTCTCCACATGATAGGAGGAAGTGTGGGCAAGTTACACAATCTCTCAAAGACTCAGTTTTTTCACCTATGAAAATAGAAAGTAGTATCTCCCCCCACAGGTAAATCAAGAGAATTTAGTAAGAAAATGCTTGTAAAGCAAAGAACACAGTGCTTGTCAGAGTGAACAGTGAAATGTATGCTAAATTTCCAAAGGCATGAGAGTCTTTATAGTGCTTTAAAGATAACAAATGGACTTGGAACAAAAGGCTATAAAATGTTATTTATGATAGAAATTAAAAAAATAAAATGTCCAACTAAAAGGATAAAAGGAGAGAGGAGAAAAGAATCAGATTATTTAAGGCTGCATTTTTAAAAAGTGCTGAATAAAATAAGAAATGTTACTTAAAGTATATCCGATCCAAGGCAATTTATTATGAAAAAAATGGAAATTTGTGGAAAATGGGCAAAGAAGTGCCTTATTGCTGAAAGACCCAATTCAGAAATCCATCTTCAATCACTCAGTCTCCCTTCTTCTCATTCCCAGAATCGCCTTCAACCAGCCAAGTGTTTTAGTCCTGAATCAAATAAATAACCAAGCATTTCATGTCTGAATGCCCATTCATAAACAGTAAAATAATTCCTTCCAATCTTCCAAATATAAACTGAATTGAGTAAAGTTACAGATTTCCATTCTTACAAGGAAGGTTTAAACTTTCTCTATCAGTTATAAATATTTATTTTGTAAATGAAGCCTTCAAGAACAACGTTAATAACCAATTGTTTTGAGTGCTTGCTATAAGGTGAACCCTACACAGTACATGTCAGGCTCCTGAGAATAGATGTTCTTCTTAATCTCAATTAGCTTGTGGTAAAATTAATGCCCAGAGAAGTCAAGCTGGCGCTATAAATCTTGCAGTCATTCTGTGATACAGAGTGGATTTGAATGACTCTGAGTAAAATCTGCTCCTTTATGTTAAAGTCACCTCTGAATAATAACTGGAACTGAGTTACTATATTGTTTCATGCATTTATCTAAACTCTTGTGAAATGTGGGTACCCGAATTTCTTGGAAACCACACAGATAGGATTTGGGTACCATTTTTTTTGGGGGGGGGATGAAACCTAGGGCCTTGCACATGCTAGGCAAGTTCTCTCTCACAAAGCTATACCCACAGCCTCTGGATGACCTATTTTTAAAAAAAATATTTTTTGGAAAAGAAAATGAAATTGTCTTTATTCATTCTCAGTTCTCATAGTCTGAGCATCTTCCCAAGCTGCAATTGATTTTCATGTTTAAAGACATGGATTTTTTTTTTCATACGCACAGCCTTTAAATTCAAGCCAGTTACTTCATCTGGTGCTGATGTGAAGAAAATGACTTGATACAATACAGAAGGAAAATTTTCACTGTTGTACCTTATTGAGAGATTGGATGTCACCCTTCGCATGGCACATAAATACTGTGTAATACATTTGCTTTAGTCCATTAGGATTTTTCAGGATTATTTAAGCAGTATCAAATTTTAATGTTAAATATTTACTTAGAACCTGTATAAGATTCAACTCCATTGTATTTATAGCTAGTTAATAAAATGTAGTCTTTTCTCAAGGAGATAATGTAGTTAGAAAAATAAAATATGTGTGCAAAAAGCCAAGATTTAGGCAGAATGTAAGTGCTATGCAAGAGATATAAAATAGGAGTGAAATAATAATAGACCTTCTTGAGAGTGATGGGAGGGGAATCAAATAAAAGCAAAGAAAACTTCACAGTGGGGATGTCATTGAAGCTGGACTTTGAGAGTGCATAACGTTTCAAGAGACACATAAGGCATGAGAAAAGAAGTGACCTAATAGTTTCATGTGGCTGAAATAAGCATGGACAAACTGCAATGTTAGATTCCAGCCCAATCACGACATGGCAAGGTGTTTATGCTGGATTCTGCTATCACTTGTGGTAAGGAGAAAATGATAACAGTGTTGTTCAAACAAGGCAGTCACTCTATTATAGATATGATTAGCAGCAGAAAATCATGCCCCACCCACAATAGTTTCATCTCCTGTGATTTTTCGATAACTTGATACATATGTGAGACAATTTTTAAGAAGTCCATGATATATTTATTTAAACCCATTTCAGTCCATTCCTTTAAAGAAAAAAAAGTACATTGACTGTTCTTGGCCCTTCTAATACAAATAGGAGCAAGTATGTGGTATAAGGAGTCTCAGTTTATAGAGAGAAGATACAGTAAAGAAATAGTTTCTATATCTTAAACACTGAAAACTTTCTTCAAGAACCAGATTCTAACAGAAATATTTGGAGAAAATTTATTTAAAAAAAGAAAAATAAAGAGAAAAAAAGAAAGAAATAGAAAAAGAAGAGAACAGGTAAACTGGCTCACAAACTTTAAAAGGACATATGGTGTTTCTAAGATAAAATGATATTACTATGTGCCTGAATATATTACAAACTTTACCAATTTTTTTAATCTATAGAGAAAGGTACCAAGAAGATGGTAAATTACATAAATAGCTTTAATCACCATAGGTATCAGCTAGGCATGAGCCACCCGCCTGTAATCCCAGTACTTGGGAGTCTGAGACAAGTTTCAGGCCAGTACCCAGTAACTCAGGGAGGTCCCATTTCAAAATAAAAATAAAATAGAGCTAGAAGTGTAACTCTGAGTTAGAACTTCCCTGAATTCGAGCTCTACTAACATGTGTGTGTGTGCGCGCACACACACACACACACACACACACACACACACACACAGACATGGATATATAATTTAATTAAAATGAGGTTGCTTCCTAACCAAAAAAAAAATATTGAATACAGTATACCAAATTGGTTATATTCTATGATAAAATGTGAATAAGAATATGAGGTAGAACACTATTAAAATAGTTTAGGCAAAAGATCATGAAGATTTGAATCATACTGTTGGCAGTGATAATGGAAAGGAGGGGAATTTTAAGAAAAGCTGCTGAACTAACTGAAAATACAGAGCAAAGGAAAGTGATAATAAGAGTAGCTGACATTTATGCAGGAATTACTAAAGATCAGACATTATTCTAAAGTGTGATCACATATTAATTCATTTTGCTCCTACAGTAACTGTGCAGTTAAACATTGTCCTTAATTTCATATGCTGAGACTAAGGCACAGAGGGATGAAATAAGCTCTTCAAGGCCACAAGATAGTAAGTGGCAGAATCAGGATGGGAGCCCAGGTGAATTAGGCTCTTGTATTGTTCTAGAGATGACTGAACAGATAGATGGTTGTAAAGTGGTGACAAAAATAAAAGAAGCTGGCCATGGTGCTGCATGCCTGTAATCCAGGTACTTGGGAGGGTGAGATAGGCAGGAGGCTCACAGGCTTAAGGAAGGCTGGAGTATAGCTCGGAGATAGAATGCCCTGGGGTTCAATCCCTAGTGCCCTAGTAGCTCACACACACAATAATCAATTAATTAATTCATTAATTAACTAATTTAAGGTCAGCAAAGGAAATGAAAATGAAAATAGAGTTTTATTTTGGACCTTTTGCTTTGGAGGACATGGAAGAATGTAAAAGTGGGTAAGGAAATAAAGTTGAAGGTTTTGTACAAGACATTATAATGGATTATGGTCAAAACAACTTAATAAAACTATTGTCGTCGAATGACTATATATAGACATTGTGAATGTGAACATACGTTTCCAAAATTTTCAAAATTGAGTGAAAAAATGTGCCCAAATCAATCCAAATAAATTGGCTTTACAGAGATAGCCCTTGGTAAAGATAGCTAGTGAACCAGAGGGCATTTCATTAGACACAGGTGCCCTGAAACACATCTGGTGATCATAAAGCTGAAATGAGATTATGTATCATTATGTAGGAAGTTATATCAACTTCATATAAATGTCAAGAGATTAGATGTTTTAACAGGCTGAAAATTTTTGCTTGATATTTCTGATCCAGAGGCCGTGGTGGATAAATAACGTTGAAGCCAAGAGTCCCTGGAAACATGGAGAATGGTCAAGGGTGGAGATGTTCTGAAGGAGACATGAGACATTTATTTCAGCAAGAATAAAGAAAAGAAACAAGAGAGATAGGTGGTCAAGTTATTGCCCACCTATCTCTTTGAATTATTTGCTGTGAAGTTGATATTGTTGTTAGAGATCCTTTTGTTTGTATATTGATAAGAACATGACTTTTACTCTAAAATTCCCTTTATTTATTATTCTGATACAACAGAAAGAAGCATCATAAGCACTCAAGGTCTGCTTATATGGAGTACAATCAAAAGGCCAATATATATAATAAAGAAGAGTGTGTTTCACTATCAACTCACCACTTCAAAAAATACATCTAAAATTTGGGGGATTATTATTACAGGAAGGATGGAATTTCCCTCTACAGGAAAATATCCACAACTGAAAGATATCATGCAATAAATAAATACATGATTTAAAAGAAAAATAGACTGCACATCTGCTTCCTGGTAGAATTATGATGATTACCTTGGAAAATGTTTCTTTTGTTTCTATTATTAAAGGTGACCATATCGAGAAAGCATTATATTGTGTAAAAATGTTATCTTTTACTTTGTTCACACCCAGATGAGAAATTGAAAGTGGCAGTATTTTAGATAAGCCTAAATGTCCCACAGACAAAGATCAATTCAGAAAAGGCCAGTATACTGTTACCATCAGTATTTTTGACGAGACCTCTTATTTTGGACTCAAGTCCATACTATAATTGGATAATCTGACAGCACTTTATACATTTCTTATCATAATCTAATTAATAGAAGCAGATCATTCAACCTGTGATTCTTATTGAAACAAATAAATATGTGGCAAAGGGCCCATCTTTGTGTGCATAGTCTATATATTATTTATTATTGGGAGTAGATGATACAGTAAGAAATCAGTTCCAAGAGAACTTCGCCCTTTCTACATGATACTCAGAATAAACTCTATAAGCACTATTTAATGGCAAATACCACTCAACTTTTTAACCAATATTTTAGAATGTTTTATTTTTATTTTTAATTAGAAAATAACCAAGTAATTCCCCAAAGCCTATCTTTACAAATGAGAGAATGACTGCAAGTTGTCTTCAAACAATCCTACTTCTGGTATAAGTTTGTGAATGAAGAAGTTTCTGTAAAATTAATAAATAGCAACAATATAAATCAGGAGACACTCACATAAAGCAAAGAAAGTGGATAAACAATTCACACTTTCCAGCTGACTGGAAGAATCTTCCTGCTTGTGCTAAGCCAGCGAGGGCATCACGAAGGACATTTCACAGACTTTCATCCTTTGCAAGAATCATTCAAGATTTACCTATTGAGAGTCTATCATATATTTCTTTGTACCATAGTTTTGAGGAGCTGATCAAAACAGACACTTGACATCTGCAGGAAGCAGAAAGTGTACCCTCTTAGGCATGAAGAAACTTTGGTTGTCATTTCTACTGATTTCTCTGTGCGCCTTTGAGCACAGTACAAGTAGTGTCTAGTAGATATGGGTCATGAATTGCTCAAGCCTGAGGCTATTCCTCTCTGAACTCTAAGGCTGATCTTAAAATAGCGAAGTTGTCCTTTCATGTTGAAAGAAGGAAGGAAGAATGGAGGATGGTAAAAAGGAAAGGAGAAAAGAACTCACATCAGGTCATCCCAGTTCTACCTAAAATTAAGAAACCAGACGAGTCATTCTCTTAAACTGCATTTTAAATTTTTTTTTTTTTTTTTGTGGTACTGGGGATTGAACTCAGGGGCATTCTACCTCTGAGCTATACCCCCAGCCCTATTTTTTATTCTTTATTTTGAAACCGGGTCTCGCTAAGTTGCGGAGTGCCTCACAAGGTAGCTGAGGCTGGCCTCGAACCCGGATTCTCCGGTCTCAGCCTCCCGAATGCTGGGATTACAAGCATGCGCCACCACGCCCGGCTCTTAAATTTTTTTTTGAAATACCATGGGTCATGAGACAAACTAGACAAAAATATTTATTATCATTTTTTAACTAGAGGTATTTCCAAATAGGAACCCCAGATTGACAGTCTGTCAGGATGACACTGCAATTATTTCCCAACAAAAAAAACCCTCTGGTACTAGCTCTATTATATAAGTCTTAACAAAATTTGCATTGCTGGAGGAATTCCAAAGTTCAGTATTGGATATGTATTACTTCAATATATTTAGACTATAAAATTAAATTTTAAGAATACTGTTATTGAACACTAACAGGTTGTCTGTTACTTTCACTATATTTTTTATACTTAACATTCTTTTGAGCCAGGCATGGTGGCACATGCCAGTAATCCCTATAATTGGGAGGCTGAGACAGGAAGATCTAAGATTTGAGGAAGCCTCAGCAAGTAGTGAAGCTCATCAACCTAGCAAGACTCTATTTCCAAATAAAAACAGAATAGGGCTAGGGGTATAGCTCAGAGGTAGAATTCCCTGGGTTCAATCCCCAGAGCCACAAAATAAATAATAAATAATAAACAAACAAACAATAAATAAATGACATTCTTTTGAATGTAAATAATCTAAAGTAAAAATGATCTGATAGGAAGAAGGCAAAATAAAGTGCTTTAAAAATTTCATAGTTGCTGGGCGTGGTGGCACACACTTGTAATCTCAGCATTTGGGAGGCTGAGACTAGAGGATCGGGGTTCGCGGCCAGCCTCAGCTACCTAGTGAGGCCCTCTGCAACTTAGTGAGACCCGGTTTCAAATTAAAGAATAAAAAATAGGGCTGGGGATATAGTTTGGAGGTAGAATGCCCCTGAGTTCAATCCCCAGTACCGCAAAAAAAAAAAAAAAAAAAAAAAAAAAATCATAGCTTATTAGTTTACTGG